>CM065395.1:5412500-5660000 GCA_033060915.1 Euryodendron excelsum
AGTTACCTATCCAAATCTTTCTAATTTTCCTAACTCAACCAAATGAAGAAAAAAAAAGAAAGAAAAAGAATTCAACTTCGTTTTCTTATCCTATTCTTCACATTTCTTCCCAGCATAAGTGGATGCATTACTTAATGCTATGTTTGGAACCCGATTTACTGAAGAAAAAGTAAAAGAAAAGAAAATGTGAGAAGAACAAAAAAATTCATTTTTTTCTATTTTCTCTCATATTTTCACATTTTTATTTTTTTTTTATCACCAAATCCTTGATCTAAACACAACATAAGAGACTCGGGACAAAAGAAAACTTCAAACACTAAATGTGCATAGAAAAAGAAAATTGCAACTCTGGAAGTAAGCAGGGCAACTGAGCAACTTCTAGGAAGAATGATAAGAACAAGCACTTCAGTTGTTTCAAGTAAGAAAGTCCAATTGTTTGGATTACCCGGCACCTGGTTGTGACGGGCAGATGCTCAGCATCCCAGGGTATTAGTCCCACCGAAAGTAGGGATAACCCCAATCATCAAAACAATATCAAGAATCAAGTCAAAAACACAAACAGATCTTTCAGCCAGCAAGATGTACTCTTAAGCAAGTACAAGATGCCCACCTGTTCATCAAGACAGAAAAACAAAATTGACTATCATTTCCATTGCACGTTGGCAGCAAAACTCGAATACAGGCACACTCTTGTTTGAGATAAAACTGAAAAGACTAAGACGGGTTCATCTAACTTACAAAATGTAATTCAAACAGAGCGCAATTGCAAATGAAAATCTCTCTTCTACCATAAGCTGGCCTCAACAAGTAGTTATTATTCCTCATCATTTGGTTTGGTTAAAATAGAATCTCTTTGTGGTGTGTGCTTTTTCCACTTCCGTTTGGGTAAGGACACGATCCAAGCTGGAACCTCACAGCCAGAAGCTGCCATCGCGTTGGCTATATTTCTCAAAAATGGAACATCAGCCTCTGTATATAAAGTGATAGCTTCTCCACTCCTCCCCGCTCTGCCAGATCGCCCTATTTAGAATATCAACCAACTTTTTTCAGTGAGCATGTGAGGACAATATTACTTAAGATAGTGTGAAAATCACGAACTACATACATGTGTTTAAGTTCAGGTAACAACTTTATTGGTCCATCATAGAATCCACAAAAAATTATGAATAGTTGGGTGAATGTCGAACTAATTACAAGACCAACTATCATGTTGTAATAGCCCAGTCACGTTACAAGTTTTGAAAAACTACGGTTGAGTAGCGTACCAATCCTGTGAATGTATGCTGCTGCAGAATCTGGGAAATCATAGTTAATCACACAATTGACACCTTTGAAATCCATACCCCGGGCAATGACATCAGTGGCAATCAAAACCCATGTTTTTCCAGCTCTGAAGTTATCAACAGCATTTTCTCGCTGTATTTGATTAAAAGATATTAGGAGAGAGTTGTCAAAATTTTAAAACTGAATAAAAAAATGAATTAAAAGAATTGAAGTTGTGCAAACCCACCCCACCACCGCCGCCGTGCCTTTGGGGGGGGGGGGGGGGGGGGTGGTGTTTAGGATAAAAATAAAAATAAAAAAGGAGGAAAAGTCGGTGACATGCCTTGCATGAGACGAAATTGTCACGTCACAATATTTCATGCTTTTTGGGAGCTTAAGGAAAAGAAACCTCAGATCCAAATAGCAATGAGTCTATGACTATAGGCCTGAGGAAGTAAAGGCCATGCGTTTAGGTTGTCCCCCTTAGGCCATCTCCACACTCCACAGAATTATCCTGGTGATTATAACACTGCCTGTAGTATATGAGAATTGAAAATCCACAAGGTCTCTTAAGAGCCCTCCCACCTAAGGATGGCCAAAACTGACCCACCAACTTACTGCCTTAGCTTGGCTAGGGTGGAAGACAGAGACCTCATTTATAAGTAGCCTGGATTAGCTTGGGGATTGGAGCAGCTGGACTAGGGCATTTCAATAGCACTTTTTTATTTTCTATGTACTGCAGGCAATTGAACTTCTATATAAGCATTGTCAATTCTTTTAGATCTTTCTTTGGATGGATCTATAAAACCATTGTCATTCTGCAAAAAGGTAAGGGTGAAGTCTAGCTTTTCATATGGTCAAAGCTCCCTTTCCATAATACAATATCCATAGGAAATTTCTTTAATTCTCAACCTCATGTATGGTCACTCGTGGTCTCTCGTATCAATGGCTATGGGCTTCCAAACACCAGATGACATTTTTCACTGAGCATCTAGTTTGTTTTGCTCTATTCATTTCCCTATTTCCTTATCTATTGTTCACTACATTTTTCATGTACATGATATATCGTGTGAATTGATTTATAATCTCACAACCACTCAATATTTGCATGCCATTTCTAATGTATGTAATTACTCCTGCGACAGATCAAGTGAAAGATGTCAAATAAGCTGAACCAATCAACCAGAACTTTAAAGGATGGGCATCAATTTGTTTCTTAACTTATTTAATAAACAGGTCGTGTTGGTTTGAGCATACCCTTGTGACAACCTATGCTTCAGCCCCTTTCTTGCTCGTTAGCGCCTATGTCACCTAGACTCAGGTACAGATGTTAGGTGACGGTATGTGTCCAAGTATCGAATTCATCTAATTCTCATGTCCAAGTACACTTGGACACAGCTAGATTTCATATTTTTTAGATACTTCTTTTGTGTTTTTAAGGTAAAATAGCATTTATAAACTAAAATATAGCATTTCATACATAAAATGGAAGTCCTATACTTAGTTTTATAGTAAACTCAATTAGTTATACATCCTTGTTAGATGCATTCCAACTAGTGTCGAGTGTCCGACACGGATACTTTACAAATTTAGAAGAGTCCAGGTAACATAGGTTAGTGCTTTAGCCAATGTAAAGTGACTTTAAATATATGTCACAGAACGATCTTAACTTTTCCTGTATAGCAGCTTCTCAGTGGGCCAATTGGTGACCAAGGTACTAATTGCAGATTTTTTACCAAGAAATCAATTACTTTCTTGAGGAAACAGTTTAAGGGGCCTTAACCAGGAAGTTGTGCAAGCGTTTACAGGGACCTTTCTTTTTGATAAGTGTTTACACAGATTTGATTTATCTGAATCAGAACGAAACTGAAATTACCTGTATTTGGGCCATATCGGCATGTATAACATCAGCTCTGATGTCATCAAAAGCCAGTTCCCTGTAAAGCTCCTTTGCCCGCTCCTTGCTTTGAACAAAGACTAGTACTGGTGGATTCCAACTCTGCTTACAAATGAGTTAAAATGGGCAAAAAAACAAAAAAAAAGGAAGAGGGGCAGGGGGAGGGAGGTGGGGAAGGAATTGTCAGCAAGATAACGTTTTTTTTAAATTAACAACAGGGTAACTCTTAGCAAATACAAAGAAATTGTTGCAAATGCCATTATAAAAAGTTGCAACAAAGCATTGCAGCCAAAAGCAGCTTCCTAAGTGATATTATGGTACATCTTTTTCAAAAAATTTCCATTACTTGAACCAGACACAACATGATTGCATTCTTTTGGACATGTCACATGTAGATGAAAATTTATTAATAAAGCAAATTCAAGGGACACTCAAAAGATGTGCATAAACTAACTGACCAAAGTATATCACTCCAACTTGACCACTTTATACAGAACAGTTGCCACTTGCCATGTTGAACACCATTTATTTATGCTTCTAGTATTTGCATAAATGTTGAGTACTCCATAAGCATTCTCTCAGCTAGTTAATTTATTACTTAAGATATGATTATCTTTGAAATAGTATTTAACAGCTGACATGGTAATATGTAGCAGTAAAAGGCAAAAGGGTTCATGAATGAAATTATGTACCCAATCCCAAGTACTTGGGACTATAAAAACAAGTCATAAGGACCAATTGAAAGGCAAGCACATAAACTTGCTATTATTATTATGAATTTCTTTTATATGTTCTTTGCACTAAGTATACTACCTTGAGGTTATCTGGTATTGCAGCTGTTCTTTGAAAACAAAACTAATATACAGATGCATTTCATTGTACTTAGCGACATCCCTTTTTGATGCATTTGTTGACAATTCTATACTTGCCCAAAAAAACATATATTCATAAGATTGCATTTCAAGATCATAATAAGAAATTTAGAGGAAGAATACTCTGTCTCTCTCTTTTGTGTGGTGGGGTTCAGGGGAGCGGGAGCAGCTCAAGTAACAGCAGTACACAACCAAACATTAAAATGCCTCTGTATGCATTTAGCCACCTAGCTCTCTGATGGCAAGCTGTCTTCTACATATCATAGGAAAACCACAACAAACAGAAATAAACCCTTCCGGGCATTGGTGAGATGGCTATGTCTGCATCAGAGTAACTTTTAGGTAATTTCAAGAACACCATTCAACTCTTCATATTCCACAACATGGTTGGTTTCCAACCTTCCACCACTTGGACTGAAGCTAAAACAGATACCAGTGGGCCACAAAGCCCATGATATATCTGCATTGGAGCTACAGACTTGGCTCCACATCCAGAGAGCCAGTACCTTTTTTATTATTATTCTCTGTTCCTAATCAATGTGCTAATTTTCAGATACATATTCTTAATAGATCATACCCATAGAAGCAGTGAGACATCAGCAGCATACCTCTGCAAAGCTTTGACGAAGAGCAAGAAGCTTCCCTTCTTCACTTCCAACAAAAACCAGCTTTTGCTTTATTGATTCAGAAGCAGAATTCCTGTTAATTATTTCAAAGGAGCAGCTATTTAATCACAAAAATTAAACAAGACTGAAAATGTAGCAGACTAGACTCATTGTACTTTTTCTAGTCACAAACATAGGGCACCCTACAGAGGCTAGTTTCCAACCAGAAGCCCATATTGAAAAAAAAAATAAAAAATCATAATCACTATCATCAGATTTTGTACAAAGCCATCTTCAGTACTTACTTCCTGCCAATAATAATACGAACAGCATCATGCATTATTGTGCGCGCAAGCTCTTCAACTGAATCAGGTAAAGTAGCACTAAACAGTGAACGTAATACTGAAGGATTGGAGCATGCTTTCACCACTGAATCAACCTGCTCCACCAAGCCAAGCTCAAATAGCTTATCTGACTCATCCAGGACAAGGTATTCAACCCTGCAGAAAACCAAACCTAAGTTTGGAAGCATGGTAACACTAACTCGTCATGCTGAAAGAATGGTGGTCCTTTCCATTTTCAGAAGACCAATCACTAGAAAGAACATTCTGCTACCTGTTCTAGCCATTCTTCAAATAACTCATATGATTATTGTGCACCATAAAGGTAAAACTGATTCACACCGGGAGGAAATTGTAATAACCCATAAGTGAATTTATAACTCCAAGCACACAGGTGGAATAGCTTGTCAATTCTAATGTTAGAGAAGTTCATGACTGTGCCAAATTGTGTTTCATTTCTCCATTAATATCCTTATTTTCAAATTTTACAATGGGACTCTGAGAAGTCATCATAAAACTCGTACTCTTATCCAGGGAAAAAAAAGAAGTCCAGAAGCTCTTGGGCTCTTTTTTGTAACCCAAATAACTAAAATTTTGCATTGACCTTCACAATACCCTTTAGTTTGGAAGGTCTTCCATCATTTGAAGTTCACATATAATGCAACCTAGGATTAAATTTATAAGCTCAAAGCAAACCTTTCAATACATGCTTGCAGAAACAATCATCAGAGAAATTAATTAATTGATTTCCATCGTTCTGTACATAACTTAGCGTCCATGCAATGGGCGCATAGTGAAGTTCAGATGATTGGGAATAGCAATTACAATTAGTAAATTTTCAATGAGTAGGTTAAATAATCAAAAGAGAAATTCGCGAAGTCAAAAGGTCATTGAAGGCTCTTTTGTGGATTAAATAACCAAAAGAGAGATTCATGAGGTCAAAAGGTCATTGAAAACTCTTCCGTAGATAAAATAATGAAAAGAGATATTCATGAAGTCAAAAGGTCACTGAAGACTCGCCAATCTATGCCTAAAAGGAATAGCTATGGAGGCTTGGAGCCCAAAGGAAGCTAAGACTTTATTCTTGGATCATTAGATTTGGTATGCCAAATGCATGAAGTGGAGACCATAGAATGTCTGAAAGGTAATTCAGTTTTATTTAAAGCCCATACTGAACACTTAAAATCTGTGATTTGTTTTAGGAATTCAAAGCACAATCCAAGAGGCTTTTTCTGGAGTGGTGGAGCAACTAATATACTACTATGGAACCTCGTTGAAGAAGAGTATTGTGACATTGATTATTTTGGCATCCTGATTTTTAGGGGAGTCATGTCAACTAGAGATTAATAACCTATCAAGCACATACCTGCATAAATCAAGCTTTCTTTTGCGGATGGCAAATTGTAGCCTCAGTGGTGTCGATATGAGTATATCACAAGGCAATTTTGAAAAATCGGCGCTTTTAACAAGCTGATTAGTCATTAACTTTATATAAAATTTCTTTCCTTTAGCCAACTTCTTGCACTCCCTTGCCGTCTGAGCAGCTAACTCTCGCGTAGGACAAAGGATAACAGCTCGGACACCGTCCTTTGAAGCATGCTGATTATGAGAAGAATGTTCATTAAAAGAATTCAACACCAACCTTCCCAAAAGTTGTTCAAAAGCTTCCAGTAATACCTCAAGTTTCATAAGCATAGGACAAACAAAAGCCAAGGTTTTGCCAGAACCAGTTGGAGCACAAGCAAAGCATTCCCGCCCCTTACAAAAATTATAACAAAACAGCTATTAGACAAAGCAGTAGCAATCCAATTAACACTAAAGACCAAGCCCACAAATGTTATAGACATCCTGATGACGATAAAGCTTGTATAATTGACATAGATATATCATGCATAAAGAAAATAATGAAAAGCCAATGAAGATAAAGGTAGATTAAATGGAAGCCCATACAGATAGAAGGACTGGAATAGCCTGCCTTTGAATTGGTGTTGGCTCTTTAAATCCAAGTTCTGCAAAATTGCGTAATAAATATTTTTTGCATCCATATCTGTACAAGACCAAACACATAGTCATTTTTAGTCATGGCATTGTGAAAAAAAGCATTTTAAAAGTAAGGACAACAACGAGGTATTTAAAATGATAACAGTCATAAAAGATGAGAGGTGAAAACGAGCTGCCTTCAATGGGAAGAGTAAAAGGCTTCAGGCCTAAGAAGAAGAAGAGACATCTTTATAAGGATATTTGAAGAGCCTCCAAATCCAAGATAGCTTTATACAGTCATTTGAAGAGAGCAATTTTTGAACGTTGTAACCAATCTGTCTAGGCTACAAGGTTAAAAGATTTGAATGTTGTAACCTATCTGTCTAGGTTACAAGGTTAAAAATTTAGCTTAGCTGGCTTCTTGTAACCAATGTCTCCTTTGTGTCTTCCTCCCCACCACTCTCTTTCTCTCCCTTGCCCCCTACCAAAGCACTCTCTTTTCTTCCTCATCCAAAACATTCTCCCTTCCCAAATTGCTATATTGCATTCTGTGCATGTGCCACCTTCAATGGAGGGTAAGAAGATAGGCAGATAGCTATAAATGTAGAATCCGCAAATCACCTTTTCAGTAATTATTAACTTTTCTATCCATGAGATCAGTTATGTAAATAATTTTAACTATCACTTCAAAAACTAACTACCAAAGCAGTGAGGAGGCAAAGGTGTCTACGAAGCTTTGCTTCCAGCAAGAAGTCAGACAATATGCAATTGATAAACACGAGACCAAGAAAACAATATTTATAACAGAAATTTTCTCAAAAGCCCAAAGGGAAAGAGCCATGGTAATCTATTAATGTTAACATTAATCTGCAGATTATTGGTATTTCTGACCTAAGAATTGCAGAAAGATATTAAGGGAGTACCTTGATATTAATTCTCCAAAATTTTGAAGAGGAGATGGGACATTACTCCCAGAAGTGTGGATATTATGCTTTTTCCGGAAAAGCGCATCCCGCTAAACACATGAAGAAAGGAAATTAAATAAAAATTTGAACTCAAACAAAGAAAAATACCGTATTAACAATAACAATAATAACACTGAAAATACACACATTCATTTTGAGTAAAAAAGTTACCAATCACAGATATTTATCTGTACAATATATTTATATCAATAAATTTAGTTATCCAATACATATATGGATACATACATAAAAATGGAGAGATACGGGGGAGAGAGGGGGAAGAGGAAAACCTCCATTTGCCTGTACAGTTCCTTCTTTCCATGGGAAACCTCATTCTCAGCCTGGACATTCTCTTCTGTCACAGCTTCCGATTTTGAACTTTTGAAGACATTGAATCCTTCAACCGGTTCTAAACACAACAAAGCAAACAGAACCAACCAAAAAGTTATATCCCATCACCTGACCTGTTAAACAAAACCCATATTAGCCAAATTTACCTGAAGCCATTGCCTTCCTCTTCCTCTTCTTGCCTGGCATCGTCGTATACTCTATTTCAGAGTTTCTGCTTTCGACCGAGCTCGCCTTATCATTTAATAAATCATCACTTTCTTTCTTCTCCTAAAAGATAAATTTTGAACTAAAATGTGAATAAAGAGTCATTAAAAAAAGACAGCTATCAGGTTAAGAATTACCAATCATAGATAGATAAAAGTTAGTTTCCGTCCTGTTCATGGAATTGTGAATTTTACCTAGCAATTCCTATAAAATAAATGGCAAAATTCAGCATGACCTAGACATTGGAGACTTTGTGCTCGGATTTCCTCGGCAAACAAACAGAAGGTTTGAGAAAAAAGAAAAACTTCACCTTGAACCTGGAGAAATCGCTGGCGAACCTTTTTCTGTCGAAGGTGATGCCTGAGAATATAAAAGAGGATCCTTTCTCCATCGTCAAAGACCGACCAGCGAGACTCTGAGAGGTCCTCCACAACCCCTCCTTTGGTGTCTGCTTCTAGTAGCTTCTATATAGCTTCGTTTCTCTGATGGCACTATGTAAACAGCAGAGGTAGCGGAGATAGATAGATAGCTAACGGAACAATCAAGCATATGAACCTCGGCTAGACTCTGGAGAAACCAACATTGAAGGCAAACTAGGGTTTAGGACCAATCCTCTACAGTTATAACGTAGGTTTAGACTGTAGAAACTCTTTTTTCTTTTTCTCGCTTCTTTTTTTTTTAAATCTCTATTTTTTTTTATTCTTATCTCATTTTCATTTCATCGATCTATTTTACATTAATAAAATCAACTTTTTTGGGTTCTTTTGGCTTCTATTTTTTTTATAGTTTTTTTTTACTAGCTTTTAGTGGCTTCTGGCTTCTATACCACCTTTAGTTCTTATTTTCTATTTTTTATTTTTAAAATTTATGAAGATCATGTTTAACAAACTGGTTTGAAAAATTATTTTCACCAAAATTGCATTAAGTAAACCGTTTTGAAACTTGCTTTTGAATTTTTTTTAAAAGGAGTCCCAATTTTTAGAACAAAAAATAAAGTTCTTACGCGTTTTAGAACTTGTTTTTCATACCAAAATGAAATCGAGTTAATTTTTTGTTTCTAAAAATACAATAAAGAGAAGTTTTCATTTCAAATACATAAAAACCAAATAATGCCAAACACTACAAAAATCTAAACCAAAAGCTTATAAAATTTACCTAACAAAAAATGGCAACTAAAAATCCCACTTTTTTTTTTTTTTTTGACAATTAGGTTTCTTGTCGACAAGTAGTCAAAGATCATTTTTAACACATCCCGTGCAGTTATAAAAGTTTATAATTTTAAAAACACCACTATTAGAATATTATAAACAACGATTCATAAACACTTGTTGTTTGATTCAAATTCTCCTACTCAGTTATCACTAGTTTATCAGCACAAGTAACATGGTAAAACTTTGTTTGGATATAAATTTTTTTTTTTGTATTTTATATTTGATTTATAGTTATTTTTTATAGTTTCATTTAAATGCAACTTTTTATAAGCTTTTGGATTTAAAATTTCAATTTCGAACTAATTTTTAGAGCTAATAAAAAGTTCAAAAACTAAACCCAAGAGATACATAAAAACTGTACAAAACAAGGAATAAAATATTTAATAGTATGGCCAAATCAAAAACATAATACTCAATAAAAGAGGCATCCAATAATAAAAAAATTAGTGATATCTTAAAAAAACTCAAAACTATAGTTTTTTTTTTTTGTTGAAAAAACTGGTGTAATGCAAGGAATTACACCAATTCATATTGAATGTAATTAAAAAAAATAAAGTTGATATAGTATCTTACAATTTTAGAAACATATAGATGAGAATCTTATGTTCTTCTGTTTTTTAATAACATTTGTTAGTGGAAATATAATAATGAAATCTCATAATAGTATAGCTTTCGTTTTGAAAGTGATTGAAATAATTGCCCTTCTTGGTAATGCTTTACCACAAAGGGAAAGAAAAAGGTAAATGACAATTATATTGCATTAACCACAAGATGGAATAAAGAGATAAAATATATTTGGAACATTAGAATCTAGGTACTACGAAATAGGTGGAGTGTAACTTTGTAATTTAACATCCAATCATGAATTCGCGAATTACTTTTGCCACCATCAGATAAAAAATATATGTTCAAATTGCTTATCTTAATATATTGTTGCTCAATTAAACTTAGAATAAAGTCGAATATGAAATTACTAATATAATCAATCCTATCCAATAAAACAAACGCGTCTGAAGTAAAAACAAAAATGACAAAAAGAGTGTTAGAAAATCTAAGAGTCTGTTTGAAACTTTGGAGAAGGAGAAGGAGAAGGGAGAGAGGAGAGAGAAGAGAAAGGAATGAGAAAAATAAAAGAAAAATATTGTTCCTACCCTGTCTACAGAATGAAAAGAAAATACGAAGGAGAGATTTAATGATTTAAAATTTTTTCTTTATATTTTTCTTACTTTCCCTCTCCTCACTCTTCTAGGGAAAATAAAACAAGGGGGGAAAAATTTTCCCTCCCCCAAGTTCCAAACAGCCTGTAATACAGCATGAAACCCCCAGCAGCCAATCAGGGTAGCTGAATCATCATTTATTTTAGTGCGGAGTTAAATTTCCCCCAACTCAGAGTAATAATTCGAGATTGGGCGCGCTACAGGGCCAGACACCGGCGCATTCGGGGTTTACTCCGCCGACTGCCGAGTCTGCTCTCCGTCGTCTAGTTGTTGCTTTCACTGTCCATCGAAAATCTCACTTCATCTCTTTGCAAAAGAGCAACTGAGAGAGTTCTTGAGCTTCCTTTGGTAATCAGTAATGGCGGATGAAGGCTTGCCTTCTCATAGAAGGGACCCACTTAAGTCTTCAGGCATGCTCTGGTTCCCACTCGCTCTATACATACATACGTCTGTATATTTCATGTATGTATGCATACACTTTTGAGGATCGTTTGTCTGCGATGACCATTTTGAATTATGTTAATCGTTTTTTGGTGACTTTCAGTAAAATGCGAACTTATAGGGTTTCTCTGAGAGATGGTTATGTACTCTTTCTGTTGTGGGACTAGTTTTAGTTCACGGTTCATGCCTTATTACGATAGTAATTCTTAACCCTTTCCAAGAAATTGAGGACATGAACAGATAGAATTACACTAATATATTTCAAATCTCCCCCCAACAATGGGCGTGCTTGCGCAAAACTTCATGAAAAAAGCTAAGAAACCCTCCAGTGGTCGACTGACACTCATGCAGCCTACGCTCCCTTGTGATTAGCCAATATTTATGCAATGCATTAAGTTTCCATATATTCACGTAGATGGTCGCCCTATACGAGTAATCAGGCCTGGACGCCATGGAGAAAAAGTAAAAAAATCCATCATCCTGCAGAAGCGTAATTACAATAAGCTTAGTTGAGTGGATATTTTCAACTTTTTATGGGGTTCTGATGTAACCAGTAGTGAAATATTTGAAATTCAATTTTTATCCTTTTCAATATTTTTCGAAGAAAGCAAATGAACTTTAATTTGAGAAATAATTAAAACAAAGAAGAAAATAGTGGGTTAAGTTTGTTTGAAGATTTATGTAGACTTGTGTGATCTTCATTCCTCAGACAATTTTTGCATCCATTGTTATCTTGTAATTCTCTGTCTCAGCTGTTGTATTTGTATTTAAAATGCTAATTGCGTATCTTGCCTCCAGTTGGAAATGTTGCCGCGCATAGAAGACGACAACATGCAGTTACAGTGGGAAAAGAAAGAAGGGAAGCACTAGTGCGAACAAAGCGCTTGTGCAGAGCAGGAGTCAGTGTTGATGTTATCCCCCTTGACAGTGATATGATGATTGATGAAGAGCAATCAGTTTTGGAGTCTCAGACCTCTTCAGCAGTGGAAGAATTAAAGCTTGCCATAGCGCACCAGTAAGTCAGCTTATACAATTGTCCATACAGTACTAGAGAGGTGTTTCATCTATGCATAGTGGGAAATAGTTAAATTTATGAGTTGGAGTAAACACTCTGCATTGATCTTGAATTTTCGTCCTGGTTAGGTTCTCCTTAAAAACTTTTTGTGATCGTATATGTTTTAATATGTTGGGCAGTTAAGATGATGCACTGTGTAGAATTATTTCTATATGTTGATGATTCAATTCAAGCATCTGCCAGATCTAAGCTTGTTGCGTATGTTTAATAATTTCCATTGGTTTGATGCTGAAATTAAATTATTAACTAGTTTGGCATGCTTTGCAAAATTACCACTTACTAGTTGTAGAAGGCTAGAAGCAAACATTGACATGGGACGGTGGTGGAAGCTCAAGAAGTAAAAAGAAAAGAGAGATGCCGAACTCCAATACATGAAAATAGTTTGGAGGTATCTGGAAATCAAAAAGGAATTTGCATTAAAATGAATTGCAATATTCTAAAAATGTAGAAAGACTTTTTAGTTTGGGCCAATTTTACTCATTTACAAAAGTTTTGGAAGCATTATTCGTGAGAAAATATATATTTTTTCTGAGTGTTTCTGACGATGAGATGTGAGAGAAGCTAGTTAGAATTGGTCTCCCCTGTAACTTTAAGAGCGGGAGATGGGAGCATGTGTTCAAGGAAGTGGTTTTCTCGTGTTTGTTTATGTGGAGTTTGCTATATCTCTTAGTATTCTTGCATAATTTCTAAGCAGCCCATGCCTTGGCTCATTTTGGACCACAATTTAGTGTATCCCGATGTTTGTGCATCATATATAGTCCTGATTTTTTTTCATTCATATAATACAGGTCAAACATTGAGGTAAATGTTTAACCTGTTGCTAACAGTATTTGCCCAATCTTTCATAAGAAATATCTGACACAATCTGTGTCATGTAATTGTTAGGGGGAAAGGAGCAATGTCAAAAAGGGTGACTGCCCTTCGCCAATTAAGGCGATTGTTGTCAAGATCTGAATTCCCGCCTGTTGAAGCTGCCCTAAAAGCTGGAGCTGTATCTCTCCTTGTGCAGGGTCTTTCATTTGGTTCACCAGATGAACAGGTCCAAAAAATTAGTCACATTTCATTCCTGCTATTTGCAATTTCGAGTCTTCTGAATACTTCTTATCGATATTAAGTATTTTATCTGTGACAACTTCTGGGTTGCTGCTAGTTATTTTGACACCATTTGAAAAATAAACTAAGAAAAGAAGGTTGTGGTAATTATTAGGTGTTCATTCTCTGTCGACTGATCTTCTGGTTGATGTTCATGTAATGCTGCATGGTTGTCTGGTAGTCTTTTTATTTTATTTTATTTTGTTTTTTAAAGACTTTTGAGAAGTGAACGTATGATTTTTAGAAAGTCGCAAACGGGGCACAACTCAAGTACGTGTGTCAGATACAAAGAAGAAAAAAAAAACTATTAACCCCATAACAGGATCAACAGAATTCAAATTTCAATATAATTCTAAAACCTCATGAATGGAGTTTAACCTCCCAATCCCCCAGAAAAAGAGAGTGCATAAAAATATGAATACATGAATCTGTCAGTCTGTAAGTGGTGGGGATTGCCAGCATCCATGGTCATGCAAGTTTTCCATACAGCTAGAAATGGTTGTTTGAACAATCATGTAAGCAGCACTGGTGCAGAACTTCATTGTTTTCTTTTTCCTTGGATCTGGAGAAAAAGTTCTGATACCTCTCTCTCTCTCTCTTTCATTTGTCATACTGCAGTTGCTTGAAGCAGCTTGGTGTCTTACAAACATAGCGGCAGGAAAGCCAGAAGAAACTAAAGCTTTGTTACCTGCTTTACCATTGCTCATTGCTCATCTTGGAGGTTGGTGAGGGTTTATTAATTTTCCCCTAAATGTGAAGGAATGAAAATGTTTCTTTATTTCTTTTGTTGTTGTTGGTATTGTTGTTGTTGTTCTTCTTTTTTTTTTTTTGGGTAGTATTTTCTTCTTTTTCCTTCCTTTCCTTTTCATAAATTATTCCAGAAAGTTGTTATGGCTTTATGAGCCCCAAGAGTGACTGTAATAAAAGATACTGGATTATTTCTAGACTCTACTCACTTTTAGAATCATTTACGATTGTGTTTAACAAAATTGAGTTATTTGACAATACGTAGCAATTTTTGGTTCATAGCAACATTGATTTTTTGATTTTACACCTTTTATTTTATGTGAATGAATATACAAATTTCAAAATGTTTAGTTAATTAATTATTAGGGTTTTATACATTTAAATAGATTTTTAATTTATGTTCCAAACATTTCTATGTATTTTTTAAACCCTTTTTGTCACTTCTGAAACATTGGCATTGGAATGTTTCTGAAAGATTCCTGAAACATTTCTGAAAACTTTCTGTGCTAATCGAAACAACATATCGAAATGAAATTTTGATCCTTGATTGTAGTACGATACATTGGCATTGGCTTACATAACTGAGAATGTCCCTTTTTTGATCATTGAACAGCTGATTTTATGGAATAGCACTCTTAATGGGTTTGGCACAAAGTAGGTTTGGCTATTTAGGTACCGAACCTCCAACCCAGATTGGCCACCTTGGCCTAGATACAAGGCCTACGTTGGCTTTTTTGCTGCATGGCTTGGTTTCAGTTGACATGAAATGGTACCGTGCTGAGTGTGTATAAGTTAGGTTAGGCTCAGATATCCAAAACTTGATAATTTGGTTTTCTTTTTCCCCCAATTAGATTAAATTTTAAGTATACTTTATACGAGTGCGATTCTCGGTGCAACCATAAAAGCTTAGGCTGCCATGGTTTTAAATGCGAGCTTGAGTATTGGAGGCAGCTACTACATGTGAATGAAACCGAAGGTTAGGTTGTCCTGCACTTCATCCCTCCCAGCACTGTAAGCCTTTTTCTTGGTGAGCTTTAACACACTTTATTAGTCATATCCTTTCTGTCTTTACTTAATCAAGTTGCATTTTTGTTTTTAGCTATTTCTTTGAGAAATGGAGATCCTTGTCTCTTTGTGCTATCTCAATTGTCCATATCCATTCTCGTGATTATTGATTTACGATATGTATATTAAAGGTTCTTAAGCTATTTGGTTCTTTAAAAATCCATCGGCATTTACTGTCTGTGGGATTATGCCACAGTATGTTTAGCAGATGATGTTTGGTTAGATCAATCTAACCAATGCCCTCATGGTAGTGTTAGAGATATCAACCTACTCCTTCAAATTTGATACAGAAAATGATGATTTCCTGATTCTATAGTGTCTATCTTTCGTTTAAACAACGAAACCTTGAAGGAATACTTGTATAAACTTCCTTTTGTAAATCCTGCAGGCACTCTTTCTATTTGTTTTGTTTTTGTTCTTAATATACTCTTTGTTTTTGTTGTTAACATACTCTAGGCTTCCTTGTATCACTTCATGATTTTTGGCCCCCTGCTGGAATACACCATTTGAGTCAAGCATTTAAATTACGTTAACAGACTAATGTTCCCATTTCTTGTGCCAGCTTTTGCTCTCTTGTGGTGATTGGTATAACTCTGAAAACCTATGCTGCACTTGCTCTTTGTGGTCTAAACAGTCTTAACGTATCAGTTGCTGCATGGAGTGACACAGTCTTCTCATAGATCACTAGAAGTGATATATTAAATTTCTTCCATATGTACGCCTTCTAGATCTTCTATTTATATTTAGAATTTCCTAGGGTTCTATCCTGTTTGTACTTCATATAATCCATGCTGAATTTCTCCAATTCGAGATTCCATGTTTGGTCTTAGATTAAAATGCACTACGTTTTCCTGTATGTGTAATCCGGATCTATTATTGTTCTCTGAGTATATAGGTGATATCATTAAGTATTTGCTTGATACTGTTCTGGATAATTTTTCTACTTTCTAGTCTAACCTTCGAATTGGCAATTATTGTGTAGATAAGAGCTCCTTGCCTGTTGCTGAGCAATGTGCATGGGCACTGGGAAATGTTGCCGGTGAAGGGGAAGAGCTTAGAAGAGTTATGCTCTCACAAGGAGCTTTGCCACCTCTTGCAAGAATGATGCTGCCAAATAAGGGTTCAACTGTGAGAACTGCTGCTTGGGCACTTTCAAATTTAATCAAGGTTTTGAACCTCTCATCAAATATAGGACTAGAATCTTCTTCTCCTTCTTCTTCTTATCTATCTACCATATTAAAAATGAGACTTGCTACAGGTTTTATTCTCCTATCTCCCCAACTTGAAATTACCCCTTTGTCCTCCATTTTTTGGTATTATATGCACAAACACCCACCATACCACAACTTTAGTTGGGGCCCACACCTGACTCCTCTCCATTTGCTTACTCTCCCAAAGTCGGTTTTCAAAGTGATCCAGCTCAATGTTCACCTTTTTGTTGCGGGATCCACTTGCAAATTCAAATGCAAAATAGTCTGCGTTAAGCTTACATCATTGACATGCATAGACGAGATGTGTTATTTTCCGATGTATCAAAATTAAAAATAGACGAGATGCGGCTTAGGCTTGTGAGTTGTGACTGTTGTGTGAGAACATGTTATTTTCAACTTATTAGTTAGTTTTAGCAATTTTAATTTCTTTATTCTGTTAGTTTGATAAGAAATTTCATTATTTAGTTAGTTTAACAGGGAAGAAAGGCAGTTTGTATTTGCATTTGGCCTCATGTTGTCTGCAAATCAAGGCTTTATCTCATAATTGTTTAAACGATATTCTTTTACCTCTGGAATTTATAAGGTAAAACAAAAATAAATAAATATTGTGCTTTCAGTTGAGTGTTAACTTGAGAAAGAGAAGCTATTTGTTAGTTCTCATCTAAATGAAGTCCCATTAATGCTCATTGTATTGCAAAAGTTTAAAAATACAATCAAAATACGATGCTACTTTGATAGAAAAAAAGAGACATAGTGATTTAATAGCTTATTGCATGTAACCATAAAGGCATATAGCTATTACTAAGAGCAAGGGTGACTTCTCCTTGTATTCTGTTGACTATTTCCAAGAATTCAATGTCATAAAATTCAAAGCAACTTCTAATATTCGTTTCTATGTTTGTAGTGGTAGTAATGACAGGTTATAAGGATAATATTGGTGGTGTCAAAGGTTATAGTAGGTCAGGTTTGATCAATTGATGATGATGATAGTGGGTTTATCGTGAGAGATTATGTTTTAGTGATAGTAATGACAGGTTATATATATAATATTGGTGGTGTCAAAGGTTGTACGAGGTTAGGTTTGATCAATGGATGATGATGATAGTGGGTTGAGAGAGAGAGAGGAGAGAAAGGATTGCTTTTTTTTTTCGTTTGCCGCTCGGAAACGGAAACATTTCGGGGGGGGGGGAAAACTATGGATTGTACACATTTTATAAAAATTTTACAACTTATTATATCAGTTCTCACAGTATGTTTTGATTGTAATAATATTGTTTCGTTATTCCACATTAGCCCACGTTTTGGCCGTTTCGGTTAATGCTCTTAATGTCTTTGTGCATTAACCCATGCTTGACATATTTGCCTTATTTTATTCCACTTGTTTGTTGAGATTTGTTTATATTGATTCTATTGTATGTTAGTGAGAAGTGAGAGGTTGGCTGCTGCACAACAACATAGTACTTATGGTCAGGCTGGGCCATAAAGCTTCATTTCAAGCCTGGCCTGAAAAATAATTGGGCCTATGCATTCATCCCGGCCAGGTCCTATGGGCCTGAATGTAAATCCCAAGCACTAAAAAGGTTAGGTTGGACTGGCTGGGCTTTGCAGGCCATGGGCTGGTGTCCACCCCTACTCCTAAAAAAAAAATTTGAGTTCCAAAACCTATCTAAACCCTAATAAGACCAATGTATAAAAACTTTTTCGTAACTTGACCCATTTGTTGACCATTGCGCAACCCCTATAGCCCATGTCTAGAAATTCTGCAATTTACCATACTATTCTTGAGTTATAAAATGATAAGTCATATAGAGAACCATCCAGATTAATGCCTAGCCAAAATAATCACAAATTAGGACTTGACTAAGTCTAAAAACTTAATTATACATGGTTCCAATTGATCCCAAGTGAATTATTCTTGAAACCAACAATTTTCAAACTTATTAGTTGTTGCTTCTTTATTCACTGTAAAACATTTAACGCCAGTTAGAATGGTTTGGTTTACCACCAAACCATAACTGGACCTATGAAGTTCAGGCTCTTATATATAGGAACATCAAGTGAGAACTGAATTAAGCTAAACAAACTAAGTCTGGTTGATTCAGTTCAGTAACATCAGTTTCAGTTTATGCAAGAATATCTCATCTTTTTCAGAAGTTATTAGAGGAAAACTGCTACGTCTTGTTGAGGTCCATCCAAGTGGCCCAAGTATGAATATGTAGTTGATGTAAAGGAGTGTGGGGAGTTCCCCTAACTCCTAGTCCTAGCCAATCTGGAAATTGAAATGAAAGAAAATCTGGGAGATGTGAAATCATTTAGTCTTAAGGGTGAGGACATGAATTTGATACCAATAAATGAGCGCAAGAATGGGTGGTTAAGGAAAAGAGGAACAAGAGATTTTATACAAATACTATACGATCGCTTGCGTAGTATTTCAAATGTGTTGTTATAGAAAGATGTGCTATCTTATTCCTTAGGTTGTGGCAATGTTTGGTTAGATAATAAGAACAAATCCGTATAATGTAAACTGAAACTTATTAAATGAGCTATGTTGAGTGTTGGACAATGCCTTCATACTTTTGCCTTACTGCCTCTAGCAATAAGGTATGTAGGAACACTGCTTAAAACTGATATGGCTCAAAAAGAGACTTTTTGTCTAGCCTTTTGCTTGATCAATTCTGCAGTCTTTTAAGGTGTCTTCAATGGCTTCCCTTATGAACCAAATGCAGCTAATAAAGGGCTTTGCTTTCCATGCAAGGAAACCTATGGGGATATTGTGCTCCTGTTTTGTTTATTATTTCCCTTAATTCAGGGTAATAATCTTAGATTTGTTTTATACCTTCAATTCTAGGTTCTTATGCTATGTCTTTCAACAACATATGCTACATTCGAATTGGTATTGCTCATGGATTAGTTGTATAATACTTTGTTTCCCTCTCTAGATTCTTCTTTTCAAATTTCAGTTACCATATAAATTCAGTGTATTTGGATATAGGGACCTGATCCAAGAGCGGCAACAGAACTCATAAGAATTGATGGGGTACTTGATGCAATTATTCAGCACTTAAGAAAAGCGTAAGAAGTTCATACTTAATTACTCTGGATCATTTGCTGTGAAGTACAGTCAGTCAGTTACATTTAATGCCATAAAAGTGGTTCTGGACTGCTATTTGGAACTTGCTTGGACACCCTTCCAATTCGAGTCATGTGGAAGGATCAGACAATGAAATCAGGTTGTCCATCTGATTAGAGCACCAATCTGAGCTTCTGTGATAGCAACCTTCATCTCCAGAATTAATTGTCTCTTCCTAATTTTTCCTTGAGGTTCCACCATCTTTGTTGATATTTTTTGTGTTGAGACACATAATCCTTCCCAACGTCTTCCTTTCCCCCTCTCATTTGTTTCATGTGTTGCTGGACAGTATATTTTTTGCAAGGACTCTGCACTTTCTTCAGCTTAGTGGAAAATTTTCTGGCATCGCAGCTCTTCTTGCTGCTTATCCTGTTGTTCTCCTTGATTTGAATTGATAATTTAACCTTGCTTGTTGCTATTGATATATTTTGACATGGTAATATTTTTACTGGAAAAGTAAGGAACCATAACATCCCATGTGATTTTATCCCCATCCCTCATGATTGTTCAGCTATGGAATGTTCTTGCTTGTCTTCCTTGTTGCACGTACATTTGGCGACTGTAATACTCCCTAGTCTTTTACACATATTAAATCTCATTATATGAGATTATATTTTTTATTGTAATCAAATTATGGTCAAAATCAGGGATGAGGAGCTGGCAACAGAAGTAGCATGGGTGGTTGTGTATCTTTCAGCCCTCTCAAATGTTGCTACTGGCCTGTTGGTGAAGAGTGATCTCCTTCAATTACTCGTGGAAAGACTGGCAACATCAAGTAGCTTGCAGTTGCTCATTCCGGTAAATGGAAAATAAATGACTAAATTGGCTGTTGGGTGATTTCTTTTGTGAGTAATACAATTCATATTGTGAATATCTATGGATACTATGAGGTGCAAGTTAAGACACGTCTCTACAATTTAGAAGTTTTTGTTAAGTCTATATTTTAGTTAATAAAATTTCCTGTCAGGTTCCTTACTACTGTGAAGGACAAAGTGAGTGCACTGGTGCGATTGATTTGCCTTTTTCCTCCACTTTTCATCCTGGTCTCCTAGGTTTCTGAAAGTAATTTCCACTGAGCATCAGCCTCAACGTGCACGTGAGCTTGATCTGTCAAGTTACAGCTTGTGGTTAAAACTGAGAATGACCTGTTTAGTTGGGATATGGTGTAGTAACTACAACAAAAAAATGGGACATTAGGTCAATGAACTTGTTCATAAATTTAGCATATATGTATGTAATGGTCTTTGTTTTTGACCAGATAACAGTGATCATATAGTAAAAGCAGCAATAGGAGCTGTCCATAAATGCAACATGCATCTGCTACATGGTGAACCCGTCACTGATCATTTTACAATAATATTGACAACTCTCCTAGGATGAACACAAACCCATTGCATGACACCACAAAACATATGTGCATCGTAATGACTATGTGATTGGAGAGAAGATCTAATGCACAAAAATGTGTAATCACATTGTTCATGAAGTGAGATTGACGAGAGCATTTTAAGGGAGTTAATAAGGTGTAGAATAAAATATTCTTCAGAATGCATTTTCTTGCAGTTCATTAATCATCCCATCATGTTCTAAGCTTATGTAACTGCAATGTACAAATCTCAAGGTTACAATCAAATAATGGGCAAACTGTAGTACATACCACATTTAGTTCTTGACTTGTATGTCAATTTGTGTGTAGATTGAACAGTAAATTCATCTAAAAATTGATTTCATAAATTTTTAGTGGAATTATTGCAAAGTCTGAATCTTTTTTGACATTTTTCTCCAGGTACTGCGGTGTTTAGGTAATCTTGTGGCTGGTGATGCTGCTAATGTTGTTCTTGTTGCTGGACATGGAATCACAGGCTAGTTTATTAGTTTTTTTCTTGCTGGGAGGAGAACTTTTTTTTTCTTTTTTCTATTTATTTATCAGATCCTGGTTAAATGTTGACTTTACAATGTTCTCAGATAATGTCATAGCAGCACTAATTACATGTCTGAAAAGTGAGCACCGGGTCTTGAAGAAGGTATGTTTCTTTGCCTTCATTGTTATGCAATATTAAAATTGATTAACAATTCTCACTTGACTTTCTTTCATTGGTTTAGGAAGCAGCTTGGGTGCTATCTAACATAGCAGCTGGTTCCATTGAAAACAAGCAATTAATTTATTCAAGTGAAGCCGTGCCATTGTTATTGCGACTACTTTCAACAGCACCATTTGATATAAGAAAGGAAGTAGCATATGTTCTAGGTAACCTCTGTGTTGCTCCATCTGAAGGTGCTGGAAGGCCAAATTTGATTCTGGAGCATTTGGTCTCCCTTGTTGGTAAAGGATGCCTTCCTGGTTTTATAGATTTGGTCAGGTCTGCTGATACTGAGGCTGCAAGACTAGGACTCCAATTCATAGAGCTGGTAAGAAAATCACCTATGTGTTTTTGCGTCACAGACCATGGCAAGTAGCAAGAGGCTCTTTATTTCTTTCTTTGTTTCCTGGATTCTTGATTCTTTCTATTAGATTATAAAGACACATCCAATCATGTCATGTCTGAGAAGAAATAGTTGCTCCTTTAATTTAGTAATTTCCTAATAAATGTGTGATTCAGTATACCATGAGTGGCACATTGGCAGTTGTTGATTCATAAATGAATGAACCTGGATTTATCCATCACATATAGACTAAATTTCAAATTTAGAAACCTTTTTCACCAGTTTTCTTACATGCAAGTCCAATTGGAAAAAATTTCACCACAAAGCAATAAGATGTATTTTTTAAATTTCACCACAAAGCAATAAGATGTCTTTTTTCTAATTTCAATAGGGATAGGGGGGCTCAGGTTCGTCATAGGAATCTTTCTATGTAGAACTTTATTTTGTTCAAGAGGAGTGTCATTTTGCTCAGTCTTTTATTTGTGGTTTTGGTTTTCAGGTTCTTTAGGCAATTGGTTTGTCCCTTTCTCTTGTATGATATGACGATGTCATATAGAAACAAAGGCCATTAAAACTGGTTGGCTTTCATAGGGTAAAAGTCTGGGCAACTTGGTTTGCCTTCGTAAACTACTCAACATCCCTAGTCCATGCAATCCTGAGCTGACAATCAATAAAATGATCATTCATCTTGTATTGTCAAATTGATTTCATGAAGAAAATGCGATGATCTGTTGATTATAGGCCTGACCAAATGGTTACTGGCCACAAAGCGTTTTTATTCTGTAATTTACACAATATATGAACTTTTCTGGGGTGCTTTTTGTTTGTATGTCCATCTAGGAAGCACAGACACTCCGTTGGAGGAGCCATACCCGTGTCAGACACTGACACGCGTGGGACACTCATAGATACGTGTTAGACACTCCACTTTATGTGTCCAATTTTTTATTTATTTATTTTTACATTGGACACTTCACGGACACGGTTTGGACACGCGTGTCCCATTTTGGACACTTTACGGATACGTCAGGGACTCAACTATAAATTTTAAAACTAATTGCTAGATCAATGAAGAAGAAGAAGAAGAAAAACAAGTATGCTACTATATTGGTGGTTAATTTGTTTGGTGTGTTCTTTATAAATTTTGTATTAGATGATGATGGATACTTGATGTGGTGTAATGACGTTTTTTTGTTTTCGGTAGTTTATGAGTTTATAGTATTATGTATTGATGGAACAACTTTTTTATTGTTAATATGTTTGTATACTTTATCATTTTTTATGGAATGTAATTGACTAATTGTGAATGATTTGTTGTCAATCAAGTAGTAAAATATGTTACATTTTTTTTTAATTTTAATTGGTATCATATTGTATATTTTATACTTCTTTTGTAAAATATTTATGTATATGACATACAAAAAATGAAAAAATATATTCTTTTGTTGTGTCCTTGCCGTGTCATTTCTAGTATTTTTTGAAAACTGCCGTGTCGGCGTGTCCAACACGTATCGTGTCCGATACTCGTGTCCGTGTCTGTGCTTCTTAGATGTCTATTTGCCTGTGTGAAATCTTTTGTGCAGTGCATGGAAGGTTATATTAATTATTTCTGTGGCCAGATTCCCACTCTCTTGGGAAAGAAAAGGGATTTATCATTCTAGTGGATGTGGGGTTAACGTATTAAGAGGGGCTACTCATGCTGTTGGACCCAGATGACTGTCCTTCTAGGAAAGAATAGAGATTTATTGTTCTAGTAGTTTATTCTATGATTTTCTGGGATCTAGTAGACAGATTGTTGCTACAGATCCCGAGAATATTGCTATGCATGGTGAAGCAAAGATTTAGAATTCCTGAAGAGCAATTAGCCACTTGGAAATTTTTTTGCTTTAAGTGGGCTCTGCACATCCCCTGTAAAACACCCTAATTCCGAGTTCTATATGTATTGAAAGATATTACTGCTAGCAATATTTGTGAACTTGATAGCTTGAGAGACTCCTGCAGTGGCAGACGCACAAGGGGGGCGGGCAGAGTCCTTGGCCCCCCCAAAGTTTCCAAAAAGTCCGGCCATGTGCTCTGTTTGCTCCTGGTTCTGTAAATTATAAGAGCTAGCCCCCCTAACTTGTTTTATCACCGACTCACTCGTGTACGTACATACACAAGGCAGTGGAATAGACAGGTGGAGAACCTAGATGTTAAATGGGAAGATCTCAACTGTTGGTAAACAGAATATTTTATATGATCAGTTTCACTTATAGTACACAACTATAACCCATTTACCCATCCAAATTAGAACAAAGGAGGGAGCCAAAAACTAACTTAGGGCTGTGGGCCTTCCCCCTCTTTCTTTCTGTCCATAGACTTCATACGTGTATCATGTATGCAAACGAAACATGTGCTGCAATTGGCCTCTCTGCTTTCTCTTCATCAGAAAATTGCTCTCTCTCACAGTCTCTCTTACTCTTAAGTCCTTCTCTCCATCTCTCTCAGTATGTATATTTGAATATATGAATAGATCTTGCATTGTACACATTCTATTGTTCGAACCTTATTTGAATATTTAATATAAACCTAGAGACTCCTATGGATTTATGTCCTCTGTGGTCTTCCCTGTCACTGAAATTGTCTATCCAAAAGTGTTTGTGCTATTTGATTGTGGGTTTTATTTGAGATTCTGGAAATACAATTTTGATATGTATGTGTATGTATGTGTATGACTGTTAATGACACTTTTATTTTGGGTTTTTTTGTTTGGTGATTTCCCTTCATTTGCTTTTTTGATTGTTGATTATTGAGTAGGGTGTGGGTGGGGGGTTGCATTTATTTGAATTGCCTAAACTTGAGGTGACTTCTTACCCATTTTTATTTGAATTTGGTTTGCAATTTTGGGACAATTTTCATGGTCAATCTGTTTTCTTTGAAGTTCTCATCACCCATTTCTTTTACATCTACTCTCTTTACGGCTTCTTTGAATATTTCACTGCAAATTCTTTGATTACTCATATATATAATTATAAGTTGCTAAGAATAAAATAATTAAAATTTTGTTGCCAAATTTGAAAGCACGATATCTGCCACTGGACTCCTACATGAGAAACAAGGACCGGTGCATCAAACCATCATTTCCTTCAATTGCATCAGTAGATCTTGATACTTCTCATTGATGATTTATTATGACTGAATTTGTACTTCTAAAAAATTTATATTGGCAAGAATACCTTGATAAGAAGAGTAGATTGCATTGTAATGCATTCATGGTGAGAATTTGAAAATGGATTCACAACTAACAAGATCCCTTCTGGTTAACTAAAAAATGTTGGAATTTTGTTCATGCACAGGTCTTAAGGGGGATGCCGAACAGCGAGGGTCCAAAGCTTGTTGAGAGAGAGGATGGGATTGATGCCATGGAAAGATTCCAATTTCATGAAAATGAAGACCTTAGAAACATGGCTAATGAACTAGTTGACAAGTATTTTGGGGAGGACTATGGGCTTGATGAATAAAGGAGAATCATAAACCCAGCAATGCAGGGATTTGTGCAAGTGAATGAATTATTGGGCTTGCTAATCGTGGGATTCATAGTCTCGACAGTGACGAGAAAGGTCAGTCTTGTAGAATTGGGTGTAAGCATATCAGGTAAAGCATGTTAATCATGTATACTGTGTCATACGATTTTTTATTGTAAGAAACCTTGTTAATGTTGATCTTGGAATGTTTCCTTATTTGGAGTTGTCTTTCTTTTTCTTTGGCCAAAGATTAGAAAATTGAAAACAAACTTATTGCCCAGGTTGTCTATCATCTCACTGTTTTAACGAGAAAAGATAGACTTGCTTTTCAAATGTTTTGTTTTATTTCTTTTCTTCCAGCACCAACAGACATCAATATCTTGTGATATTTCATTTTTGTTCTGTCTGGTTGACAAGGAACAAACAATAACAGTTGGCAGTGGTAATTCTCTTGCATTTTCTAGCAATTTTTGCAGAAAGCAGCTTATATGGTATAACAGTGAATATGACTGTATAAATTACTCAGGCTATGGTTTATTGGGAAGGGCAGATGGTGCCAGTTAGTCCAGTAGTTGATTGTTTTGGGCCTTGATACAATCTTTCCTTTTGGTAACTTCATGATTTTTTTCCCAGGGCTCCATCACTGGGTACTGGGTAGGATCTCAGAATTTTTTAGCAGTATCAGTGATAATTTATTTAAAGGGAATCATGGTAACCGTTGGTGTTTTATTTGAAAGGTTAGATCTATTGGATGTTTGCCAGCAAATGGCCTTCATTTTCGTACTAAATGAAAATTTGATTTCTTTAGATTTTTAGTTATACTTTGAAGGCCTTCTGGAGTTAGTACTTTCCATTTTTCTTATGCTACCCTGATGTTTAATGCTAACTAAATTTGGTTAGGCCAAACATGGAAACCCATTTGGGAGGGGAAATGCATTTCTGTATAGCTGAGAGATTCTTTTGTAAATTTTGGAAAAGTGTTTTGAAAATGCGGAGAAACGTTTTGAAAATTCTTGAGAAAGGTTAGGATACGTTTCGCACCAAAAAACGAAGAAAGATTAAGATGCGTTGGGGATACTTGATATAAACTTTTGAAAATTGAGTGGAAACTTTGTGAAAATTTAAAATATTAACTTTTATATAATTTTCTTTTGAGTTTTAACTAAGTATTTATAAAATTATTTATGTAGATTTTTATTAAATTTTTTTAAAAAAATTTATTTAATTTTTCAACCGTTTCCTGTTTTCTGTTTCTCTATATATTTTTTAGCTACATTTTTTATTTCTATTTTCTCTAACATTTTTCGTTTTTGCTTTTTATTTTGATAACTATGAGGCCAAAAAGTCAAGTTGGTGGCATTAAATCGAAGGGTGGGGCCTATAGTTGGCTGGCCTTTTTTTTCTGAATTAACAAAACTGTCCCTTGAATTTTGAATCACAGAAGGTTGTTTTGGTCAATCCATGAAAATTTGCATTGGCACAAACCTGACTATCCTTTGCAATGTAAAAAAGAAATGAGAACCTGTGTCTCTGGAGAAGGAATAAATGTTCATAATTTTTTTTATATATTTTATTTTCAAGGTACTTTCCGTCAGGGGTCTTATCTGCTTTATATATATATATATTTCTAAGTCGCAGTGTCTGCAAAATAAAATGGGTGAATTGGACAAATAATCCATCAGGCTACAAATTCATCAATTGCCAAAAAGTGAGTAGGCAATTTATCTGATTTAGACTATTTATCTTGTATGTCAGAAACATCAAGGGTTAGTGTCATTTATTTAATTTTTAATAAAAAATTTTTTTAAATTTTTCTCCAAATTATTATTATCAATAACTTTCAATTAACTTCCGAATCTCCAATTTTATTTTAGTACTGAGTAATTTCCGAATATCGAGCTTATCACTGTGGTGTAGACTCTGGATCGATGCGGGTCTGGGCCTAAAACCCGGAACCATCTGGTCCATAGAGCCAGCGGACCCAAGGTACAGCCCATGAAAAAAGTTGCTTTTGCGGTTACAGGTACCGGAAATCTTACACGCCCACGTGTTGCTCACTGTATGGATAATGAGCTTCCTAAGACTTTTCGTTTGCAAGTTTTGGTCTCTCTCCTCTCTTCTGCAACTGCGCCCGCAACATACATCTCCAACTCTCTCTCTCTCTCTCTCTCTCTCTCTCTACACACTCATATATATACGGATACATACATGGTGTTTTACGTATGTAAACTCTCTTTTTGGCATATCAGAGTCTTCACAACTTAGATCTGACCGACCAGAAAGCTCTTTCATTTCCAAAGCTCTTTGCCACATCGTTTCGCTTTGTGCTCGTTTCTTCAATCCGAAAAAAGGCGCCCCATCTCTATCATACAAACCCTAACGCATATTCATCAGAATCATCACCCATCAACTCTCTCCCAATATATATATATATATAGGCATAATGTCAAACCCTCCGCTCAAGGCCGTGACTCTGACCCACGTTCGGTACCAGAAGGGGGATCAATTTGGCCATTTCTTGGCATGGGTCTCTTTGGTTCCGGTATTCATCAGTCTCGGAGGTTTCGTCTCTCACTTCATATTTCGCCGAGAGCTTCAAGGAATGTTCTTCGCTCTCGGCCTGCTCGTCTCCCAAGTTGTCAACGAATTCATCAAGAAATCGGTCCAACAAGCTCGCCCTGAAACCTGTACCCTCCTCGAGATGTGCGATTCGCACGGCTGGCCTTCGAGCCACTCTCAATACATGTTCTTCTTCGCCGTATACTTCACACTCTTGACCTATTACAAGATTGGGGTATTGGGTAGAAATCAAATGTGGCTTGCGGGGTCTGTGGTTTGGCCTCTGGCATTGCTCACTATGTACTCTCGGGTTTATTTAGGTTACCACACTGTTGCACAGGTCTTTGCTGGTGCTGCCCTTGGGATTGTTCTCGGGGCTTGGTGGTTTTGGGTGGTCAATTCTCTGCTCAGAAGTTACTTTCCGGGTATTGAAGAGAGTGCATTTGGGAGATTGTTTTACGTTAAGGATACATCACACATACCCAACGTGTTGAAATTTGAGTATGAGAATGCAAGAGCAGCTCGGAAACATGTGTCTTACAAGAGATCTGAGTGATCAAAGTCCACTGCGTAAGTGGGTTTTCAGCATTTTCTTCAGTCAGTTCGAAATTATGTTTCTGTTAGTGTCATTTGGTCTACCTATTGGTTATGTTTTTGTTGAATTGATCAACTTATGTTTAGCATGTTTAGTGAAATAGACTTGTTTCCATTTTTGATATTGCTAGTCAAATATATAACTTTGAATGCCAGATATCTTTGAGGATGTCATGCAATTCACTTCCAGTTTGCTGGAATTGGTTATTTTTGCAAACAATCTATCTTTGTTACAACGTATAAACAATTTTATATCAAGAATATCTTGTTTTAATCCAACCACTGATGCATCTATGTTGTGGGATATGCCTATTTACTTTGGGAAACTTATTGATGTAAAACTTTGTAGGGATTACGTGGAAGTTCAAGGAGCTTGATGCTAGAAAATTCTCTACAAATTTGTTAGGTTTCGAGTCGTAACCCATGCAGGGAAGTCATGTTATAGATGTGGAACTGGAAACCCAATTTTGTTCAACGATAGATTCATCTGATGCATGTTACCGTTATCCTTGTTCCCAAGGGGGTGTTAACATTTTTTTTTTTTTGTAGACAATTTTTATTATGAATGGCCTTGTTTAAGTGTTTGTCTTTGTGGTGGTCTTTCGGTTTTTATGAAAAGGCTTTTCTGTTATTTAGTGGAACAGTCATAAGCGGCCCTTTTTATTACTTAATGTTGTGCAGAGCTATTGGTTTATCAAATTTCTTATTGTAGTCATTTGTTCTAGTGTTGACTGGGGTTTAATATTAATATTGTTAGACCTGCGGATGCAGGAATCATGCTTAGGGGGGCCAAACTATTCACTTTTAAAAATTGACAATGAAATTTTAATAATCTCATTCCTAGCAAAGTTATCGTACACAAATTTTACTAAAAAATTTCACTTCTATAAATATGACAACAAAAAAATACCATTAGATTCACTTAAAGTTTCACTCAATATTGAGATAACCATGTAAAACAAAAAGCATTAAAAAGGATTATATAAGTACACTTTCAATACTAATAAAAAACAAAAAGACATAGATTTACATTAAGCACAAAATCAACAGCAATATTCCAATCTATTAACTCAAGTTAGGCATCTTAAGTTGAGCTCGACGTTCTTTCATGCAATAGAATTCATCTATGGCCGAATTGGTATCAAAGCCTTGAGTAATTTCCTTCTCAATATATGTGATCAAGTAATTTGCAAGAAAATCATCTTTCATTTTGTTACGAAGTTTACTCTTAACAAGTTTCATGGCTGAAAATGCACGCCCTGTTGTTGTCGTTGAAACTGGAAGTGTTAGCACAAGACAAATTAGTCTATCTACAAGAGGGTAGATTATTGACTTTTTTGTTTTCACTAACACTTGGCACAACTGTGATATTGTTGGCACATTTTGTGACTCGGGATTATGATTCATAGTGTTTTAACTGAAATTTCAAGTGTAATTTTTTTTTACTCATTAAAGTCTTAGGGATAAAATTTCATTGCAAGTTTGCAAATATTATCAATGTCAAAATATCTATAATCATCATTGGGATCTAAAACTAAGCTTAGAATAAGCAATTCTACCATATCCTCCCTACACCTGTTATTCAATTCTTGCAATTGAGAATTAAGTGTAGCTGTAAATACATCAACTCGAAAATGATGCTCCATTGTAATATGATCTTTTTGATGACGCGATCGAGATCGACCTCGACCGTCCTAGTATCGAGCACTCATATCAGGAATCTCTATGTCATATTTCTCACAAAATAATTTCACTTTCTCAAATAAAGTATCCCCTCCACTTTCTCTCATTTTTTGGATAAGTGCTTTTGTTGTTGACACTAAATGCATTGCATTCAATATATCTTGAGACTTACATTGCAAAGCTTGACAAAGATCATCAATAATCTCCATAATCTCTCTCATAAGATGCAAGATAAACACAAATACGAAAGATGTGATCACATCATAAGCTGAATCTGCATCACCACGTTGTAAATAAGTATTTTCATTGACAATGATGTTTTTTAGGATTGAGCAAGTTGCATCAAACATATTCATCAAACTCCGAATAGAACTCAAGTGAGAACCCCATCGAGTTTCTTCTGCTCGCTTTATAGTGACAATCTGATTTAGCCTTTTGCCCGTTTCAAGCTCATCAATAGCAAGCATTTTTGTAATTTTAACAGTTTGAGCAACTCTCAATTGATCATGACGTTTGCAAGAAGAACCAACGACAGTAATTGTTAGAGTTAATTTGGAGAAAAATTGATGAATAGGAATAACTTCTCTAGTTGCCGCAACTAATGCTAATTGGAGCCGATGAGCAAGACAATGAATATAATATGCATTTGGACACTCACAAGAAAACAAAGCTTGTGGACCAGTCCATTCTCCACGCATATTACTAGCTCCATTATATTCTTGACCACGAATATTCTAAATACTAAGATCATGGTGTGAAAGAACATTTCCCTATTCAAAGTTGAGGCTGTAGTATCTAAAACATGAACTACATCAAAGAAACGCTCTCGTATAAAGCCATTTCTATCAACAAATCTCAAAACAATGGCCATTCGCTTTCTTTTAGATTCATCTCGAGCTTCATCGACAATAATGCAAAACTTTGCATCCCCTATTTCTTGGCGGATAAATGTTTAAGTTTTACTAGAGAAAATTTGTAAAATCTCTTTTTGAATCCTATGTGATACATAGGAAGCATTTGGTGGAGCATACTCTAATACAACCGTAGCTACCTCCTTATTGTAAGAGGCTAAAATCTTTATCATTTCAAGAAATTGGCCCCTTTTTTTTGAATCAGGACGTTCATCATGGCCTCTAAAAGCAAAAACTTGGAATGTGAGCCACTTAACAACATTTATGGATGCCTTTAACTGCAAACGGTTATTTGCAATTTGTTGAGAAGTTTGTTTCTCAATGATATTTTCAATGTGTTTAGACTGATTAGCTAGATATTGACTACGCTTCACAGCACTCTTGTGCAAAGAGTTGGGATCTCTTCCAACATGAGTTGGAAAAGCACAATTTTCTCCATCATTAACTCTCTTTTATGATTAAAAGCCATCAACAATGAATGCACCAATCCAGAGCGTCCTCTTGGCTTATTGAAAAGATAACATAGGAGGCAAAATGCGGCATCTTTGGTTAGAGAATATTTCAACCAATCTGGAAGTAGCTTGAACCATGAAGCTTGAAAGCGGCGAAGATGTTTATCACTAGATTGGGGATATTTAAGAGGAACATGTTGATAAGGCCTTACTTTAATATAAGCTCTTCGAATTTCATCTTGGTGGTTGATAGGGTAGTCTGATATTTGTCAACGTAATCCAGGATCACGTTCGAAAGAAGAGGTATCAATTTCTTCGGATTCAATTCTAGGAGCTTTAGAAGGACGATACTCAAATATTGAAGCTTCAACATTAGAATTAGAGGGTTCTACGGAAGTTGATCCACTAGCTTTTGAATTTTGAGAATCTTTTCTCTTAAAGAATGAATTGATTGTGATTTTCTTCATCCTGATTAACATAAATTATGAATTTTTCATCTATTAAATACCCTAAAGCATAACTTATATTGAAAGATGAAACAAAAAGGTGCCAACAAATAAATTCAATACTATGAGAATACACTTCAGTTAGAGTAAAAAAATATTTTTATCACAAAAAAAGGCCAACTATACATATAAAAAAATTTCACAATAGTTTATTGAAAGGGAAAGCAAAAAAAAAGCAAACAAATAAATTAAACATGATGATAAACATGTAAGTTATACACATAAAAAAAGTATAGCAACAACAATAATAAAATCATTGAAAATATTAAATATGCCTACCTTAATGATCTTGTGGCTTTAATTTTTTTGATTTCCTTGATTGGCACAGCATAAAAGAATAGATGCACAACCTGATATATCCAACAAAATAAAAAACAAACCCTAAGTTCAAGATTATATAAAAGTATGTATTGTATCTGTTATTTAAGTGAGATTATGAAATTACAAGAGGTTAGGTGAGAGAAGACATTTGAGCAAACCTCTCTGGTTCAAAGCTTGGCTGTTATTGCCATGGCTTGTGCAACCGATAGATAGAGAAGAAAACTGCTTTTGAAAAAAATGGATCTAAGTATTGAAGATGTAAAGCCAGCTGTATTGACTCTTGAAATAGGGGTGATTTCTCTTGGAATTTGAGAGAGAGAGAGATTGCCCAAAATCAAAGCCAAAGGCTTTTTCAGCAGCTTTATATAAGTATACTTTTTGTTTCTACTTGTTTGATAGTAATAAAATATTAATTATAATGAATGTGAGTGTGAGTGTGAGAGAGAGCCTTTAACCAAAAGGCTAGTACATATCCCTTTAACCAAAAGGCCAGTACATATCCCTTTAACCAAAAGGCTAGTACATATTCCTTTAACCAAAAGGCCAGTACATATCCCACTGATGACTGCCGCTTTTTGGCTGACTCTATCATAGTACCTAAAGCTATTTTTTTTCCTTTGACTTTCTTTGTACAAAAAAAATTGTTTGGTTATAATAAAAAAACGGGAGGGGAAGGGGAGGGGGGGAGGGGAAGGGGAGGGCGCACTAGGTATATGCGTGGGGATAGGTTGGGGGCGCCATAAGTGTAAAAATGAAGGAGTATTTTTTCAAAAGTAGTATAAGTAGTGGAGCTTTTTTGGATTTGAGGAGGGGCCATGGCCCTTGCTGGGCTTGCCGTGAGTCTGCCCCTGCCCAGATGAATACAGAGGAGAAGTACGGTTAAAGAAGAGTTCCGATAATCTAGAAGATGGAGACAAAAGAAGAACATAATGGCATTGACATACCAGATGACAAGACAACCATTTAACTTGCTGAAGCCCTCTAACAAAAGTTTCAGTAGGGATTTCACTGCTGCATACTGACATGCCACAGATTATAGCATTAAGGATGAGGTTATACATATTTCATCAATGATACTGCAATTTGCTCATGAATTTTTGGCTTATGAGGATGTTCAATTGTTTGAAGTATTTCTTGGATGTTGTCATCCTTGTGCAGGTATCCTTTAGAATCAAGGTATTGAATTTGACTCCATACTTCATGTAGAGGATGTCATCCTTGGTGTTTCTTGGTGGTATAATAGAGTATTCATGAAAAAAATATGTTGTTTAAGGATGGGATGATATAAGAATATTTTAGGGTACTAATTGGGTTTCAAGCAAAGTAAGTCGATGCACCAACCTTTGAGATATAGGCAGGGGAGGACTCATGGCAAGCCCAGTAGGGGCCATGGCCCTCCCTCAAATCCAAAAAAGCTCCACTACTTACACTTGTGGCCCCCCTTCTTTTATTATAACCAAACAATTTTTGTTGTACAAAGTTACAGCAAAAAAAAATAGCTTTAGGTACTATGATTGAGTCAGCCGAAAAGCGGCAGTCATCAGTGGGATATGTTTTGGCCTTTTGGGTAAAGGCTCTCTCTCTTGCTCTCTCTCATTCATTATAATTAATATTTTATTACTATCAAACAAGTAGAAACAGAAAGTATACTTATATAAAGCTGCCGAAAAAGCCTTTGACTTTGATTTTGGGCAATCTCTCTCTCTCTTTCAAATTCCAAGAGAAATCACCCAAATTTCAAGATTTAATACAGTTAGCTTTACATATTCAATATTCAGACCCTTTTCTTCTTTGTCTCTCGGTTGCACACGCCATGGTAATAGCAACCAAGTTTTGAACCAGAGAGGTTTGCTTCTATGTCTTCTCTCTCCTTACCGCTTGTAATTTCATAATCTCACTTAAATAACAGATACAATACATACTTTTATATAATCTTAAACTTAGGGTTTGTTTTTTATTTTGCTGTATATATCAGGTTGTGCAGCTATTCTTTTATGCTATGCCAATCAAGGAAATCAGAAAAATTAAAGTCACAAGATCATTGAGGTAGGCATATTTAATATTTTCAATGATTTTATTATTGTTGTTGCTATACTTTTTTATGCTTGTAACTTATATGTTTATCACCATGTTTAATTTATTTATTTTTTTTTTTGTATTCCCTTTTAATAGACTGTTGTGAAATAATTTGATATGTATAGTTGGCTTTTTTTTATATAAAAATATTTTTTTACGAAGTTTATTCTCATAGAACCCTCTAATTCTAATGTTCAAGCTTCAATCCCTGAGTATCGTTCTTCTAAAGCTCTTTGAATTGAATCCAAAGCAAATTGACATCTCTTTTTTAGAATGTGATCCCGGATTACGTCGACAAATATCAGACTATCCCATTAACCACTAAGATTAAATTCGAAGAGCTTATATCAAAGCAAGGCCTTATCAACATGTTCCTCTTGAATATCCCCAATCTAGTGATAAACATCGTTGTCGCTTTCAAGCTTCATGGTTCAAGCTATTTCCAGATTGGTTGGAATATTCTCCAACCAAAGATGTCGCATTTTGCCTTCCATTTCATCAATTTTTCTCCAAATTAACTCTCACAGTTAATGTCATTTGTTCTTTTTGCAAACGTCATGATCAATTGAGAGTTGCTCAAGTTGTTGAAATTAGAAAAATGCTTGCCCTTGATGAGCTTGAGACGGGCAAAGGGCTAAATTAGATTGGCACTATAAAGCGAGCATGAGATACTCGATGGGGTTCTCACTTGAGTTCTATTCGGAGCTTGATGAATATGTTTGATGCAACTTGCTCAGTCCTGAAAAACATCATTGTTGATAGAAATACTTATTTACAACGTGGTGATGCAGATTCAACTTATGATGTGATCACATCTTTCGAATTTGTACTTATCTTGCATCTTATTACAGAGATCATGGAGATTACTGATGATCGTTGTCAAGCTTCACAATGTAAGTCTCAAGATATGTTGAATGCAATGCATTTAGTATCAACAATAAAAGCCCTTAGCCAAAAAATGAGAGGAAGTGGATGAGATACTTTATTTGAGAAAGTGAAATTATTTTGTGAGAAACATAACATAGAGATTCCTGATATGAGTGCTCGATACTAGGGCGGTCGAGATCGATCTCGTCATCAAGAGACCATGTTACGATGGAGCACCTTTTCGGGTTGATGTATTTACAGCTGCACTTGATTCTCAATTGCAAGAATTGAATAATTGATTTAGGGGGGATATGGTAGAATTGCTTATTCTAAGCTCAGTTTTGGATCCTAGTGATGATTATAGATCTTTTAACATTGATAATATTTGCAAACTTGCAATGAAATTTTATCTCCAAGGCTTCACTGAGCAAAAAAAATTGCACTTGAAATTTCAATTGCAACATTATGAATTTGATATTCATCATAATCCCGAGGTACAAAATGTGCCAACAATATCACTGTTGTGCCAAGTGTTGGTGAAAACAAAAAAGTTAATAATCTGTCCTTTTGTAGATAGACTAATTTGTCTTGTGCTAACACTTCCAGTATCAACGGCAACAACAGAGCGTGCATTTTTGGCCACGAAACTTGTTAAGAGTAAACTTCGTAACAAGATAGAAGATGATTTTCGTGCAAATTACTTGATCACATATATTGAGAAAGGAACTTGCTCAAAGCTTTGATACCGATTCGATCATAGATGAATTCTATTGCATGAAAGAACGTCGAGCTCAACTTAAGACGCCTAACTTGAGTTAATAGATTGGAACACTGTTGTTGATTTTGTGCTTAATGTAAATCTATTTGGAGAAATTTGGCCTTTTTGTTTTTTTATTAGTATTGAAAATGTACTTATGTAATCCTTTTTAATGCCTTTTGTTTTACATGGTTATCTCAATATTGAGTGAAACTTTAAGTGAATCTAATAGTATTTTTTTGTTGTCATGTTTATAGAAGTGGAAATTTTTAGTACAATTTGTAGACGATAACTTTGCTAGGAATGAGATTATTAAAATTTCATTGTCAATTTTTAAAAGTGCATAGTTTGGCTCCCCCTAAGCATGATTCATGTGTCCGCCACTGGATATAGGGTTTGGCAGAGTTAAAAGGAAGTTGACTTGAATTAACAGGAAGTTTTAGAAACACTAAATTGTGAATAATGCAGTTATCTGGTTGGCTGTGTGGCAATGAGGGCCACACAAATAATCTTATAGTCGTGATGGTGATTTTGGGAATGGGTAAAATAAGGGTGCACTTATTCATTGAGGAGATGGTCCTATATTCGTGGGAAATACAGGTTGGACATGTTGATATGCAGGAGCTCAGGGGAATAATGCAGGAATTGCTCAACCGTTTGATTGTTGGTTTGTTTTGGCTGGAGGCTATGTGATCGGTCCCCAATTTTTAATAACAGCTGTGCTTTCTATAGAGGAAGTACAAAAGCTATTAACTCCAAAACGCGAGGCAGAAAAACTTAAGAAACATTGTGATGCATTTAGTAAGATAAAAATGTATTGCATAAAGCTTAAATGGACATGGAATGCCTTTATTCTATGTAATTGATTACACCTATCATTACAAAAATTTTGATTACACCTCGAATTTGAGGTTTTGTTAACCTAGAAATTTGGCAACAGATGGTTCATAGTTGTTAAAGGCATGCCTAGGCCTCAAAAGATTTCCAGGCTCACCAAGGCTCAAAGAAAGCGCCTCATTCTATGCCAAGCCCCTTTAGGCAGGCTGACATAAAGCCTTCTGGGCTGTGCTTTGTGGTGGGTTCCTGGCTCAAGATTTGTGCACCTTTTTTTTTTGTGTTAATAATCCAATCATTCTTAATCTTTCTATTTTTTTACTTTTCAGTGGCTGATTTAAATGCCTTATATCATAGTCGCAGTCTTATAGATAGGTAATATTCTTTATCATTTTTAATACTGTGAATTTAGATTGATGAGCTTATGCCTGGCTATTTGAAATAGCTATCTCTTGTGCTTAGTCGTTATTGTTCACAGAGTTATAACGATATATAGGATCAAAAAGGGTACAACAAGCTTTTTCATTACTGAGCATTTGCGAAGGGTATTTGATTTGGTGGATGTATATATCAATTGAAAGATTTATGTATATATCAATTTATCTAACTCTCTTAGCTGATTTGTCAAAAGATTTCACTTTTTCTTTTTTAATCTTTGTGTTGCATATTGCAAATTGCTTTCAGTTGTAGGTATATTTAATAAACATGCCTATCACTCATGCGCCTTACTTTGACTCTAGGAGACCTTGGCACCTCACTACACTTTGAGCATTTAACAACTATGAGATGTTTCCCAAGTTAAGCCATTGAGTCAATCTATGTTTTGAGTTACTATTTGGGAGTCTGGAATCTCTCCAATCTTGAGTGACAAAAATAGTTGGTATCGACAGCATAGGTATTCCAATTAGGATCATCCTGTTAAGTATCCCTCTTCTCTACTGCATTCACAGCTGTTAAATAACTTTTTCTTCTTGCAGCTAATGAAAGATTTAATTTAGCATTTTAAATTCCTAGCCTATATTTTTTTACAAACAAAAGGGCTCTTGCTTGATTCATTCAATTGGCTTATGCAAGTATTTCTAGTTAATATGTAAGATCTGCATTTTGTAGTTTGTGAACTAGGACCATGACATTGTGGTAACAAGTTATCAGTTTGTAGCTGTTCTAGGACAGTGGTAGTTTTTGGTATGCAAAGTTCCCTAATCTCTTTTACTGACCATTTTATCTCGTTTCCACCAGATGGAAGGTTTAAGTCTCCACTCGTAGGTTGATTTACTGATTTTCTGCAGGATAACAAGAAGTTGTATCTAATCTAATCTCTTGTACATGTCCTTGGTGTTACATATTTCTTAATGATTTAAAGTACTCTCCTTGTTTTTTGCCAGGTGAATTACTTCAAACCTTGTGATCCAGGATTTCATTTCTGCTTGTACGAGACGATCACTCAAATAAACGCACCTCTCATTTGGATCTCTTTGTTTGAGAAAACATTATTTGAAAAACCAATAGGGCAGGGTTAGAATGTGTTCTGGTTTATTACTTTTAGAAAGAGCATATCAGAATACCTTCAGCTGTTCTGCAACATTGAAAAACCAGTTTCAGTAGAGTATGCTTCTTCTTTTTCTTTTTCCTTTCCTCCCCCCCTTCTCCACCCCCCCCCCCCAACCCCCCCCCCCCCCCACATACACACAAGAACTTCTACATCTCAGCACGATTTTAGTTACTTGGGTTTTGTCTTTTATGGTTTGTTTAGAAATTATGTAGTGCACAAGTGATAAACTGGCAAGAGTTAGCAATGTTAATATTGCCTTTGACTACAAGCATTCTAAACATGACACTGTCCTTGAGTCTCATGCATTCTTCACTAGAAATAGGAACAGATGAAGTCTTGTTACATACATCCTTTTTCGAAATTATTTTCAAGAAATCGAGTGAAAAAAGAGGCTGATTTCATGGAAACACCAATTCAATGTATCTGTTTTCAATATTTTGTTTTCTTGTTCTTAAACTTGTCACTGTTTTTAAAAATTAGGTTATAGGAAACCGATCTTCTAGAATTGCCCGGCACAAGTCCTTAGTTTTTTATTGCCTATTTACTGTTACCTCCTGATATATGAAGGGTCCCCAACGGAATATGATGAAAAAGTTCTGCAGGGTGGAACGATTCCTTTGGTAGGAGTATGAATAGGTGAGTTCCTTTGCTTGGTAGGACTCGAAGATTTCCTACCCCGTGTGCTTTCATCCAAACATGATTTAACAAATGCTTCGTGATGATTTCAACGAAGTGGAAATTATACACTGGGTTCTGGGTTTTGGCCATGACCAAACCTAGACCTGGTATATTATGCTCAATCAACCCTCGAAGGAACATTTACTCTATGTTAAGATCTTGGATTTGTTAAGGACGGTGGTACTAATGGAAAAATATCATGAGCAAGGATGGTAAGCATGCCCTAGGGGTAAAGAAAATCCTGATTCGTCCGCTCTATATGTGATTCCTAACTTTGTGAGTTATATCTTTTTCTCTCTAAAACCACCCCGAGTTACTGCAAAACAACAACGATGTGGCAAGTTCTATTAGCAGCAGCAATAGCAGGATCTGGGTTGGTCTCAAAATGCTTTCTCAATACCAATGCCGATCCCAACACTGTCCAAAGTTTTACTGGTGAAAGAAACGGAAAAAGGATTAGACTATGAGATAAAGAATTTTTCCCTCTACAGCTATAAGATTATTTTCCGGCCAAGCCCAGAGTAGGCCGGCAAACTAATTGGCACTCGAGAAGTACTTGTGAATGAATTTACTCCTAAACAACCGAGCTTAATTTGTTCCAAGTCACGATGATCTCAATTTATCACATACTTTCAATTCTGTTATAATAATATATATATATATATATATAGAGAGAGAGAGAGAGAGAGAGAAATTCAATTGTATTATTTTAAGATGGTATCAGAGCCATCAATATGTAGCCTCACGCACCAACACTAGAACCTAGTCCTATAACTATTTCGACATGGTATGATCAGAGCAATTCTAACACGATATTGGAGCTCTCACGTCACTCTTTTATCATGGTTTCGGAGCTATTTCAACAAATTCAATGCTGTATTGCCATCTGAACTGGATGAGGAACTGTGCCATTCGCTCATCGAACAGCAAGAGAGCAAACTTGTGGAGATGGCCAGAGTCCGAACTGCAGCGGGCCGAATCTAAACTCCATGAGAAAGAAGATATGAACTCCAAGCATTGAAAGGACTGCGTTATACGCCTCACTGAACTATCGATCTCTAGCAACTGCCTCAGGCAGGATTTAGCTTTCCTCGGATCACTGCAGTCACTCTTTACACGGCTTGATGCCTTTATTTTCCAAATGAAGAAACTAAAGCCCAAGTGGAAGAAGAGAAGGCTAGTGATGGGGACTACCGTAGAGAAAATATTGGGTACAACTATGGGTGCACAAAAGAACCAAAAAATTTGAAAACCGAACTAATCCAGCTTTTATTGGTCGGTTTGATTTGGTCTGCCAAAAGATTAGTTCAATTCGGTTCGGTTTTTAGTTCCATACTTTCCAGACCCAAATCGAACTAAGAATTGACCCGAGATCCAATCTTTATATCACATATATATGCAATTACATCATTGTTATTTGTAGTTAACTATGGTTAATTTGTATTTATATGTTATTTTTTATTTTTTTAAAAAAGTAAGGATGCAAGACCAATCTATTATTCTATTTTTTTGAATAAAGAAGTTAAACTATAGACAATAAAATTAGAACCAATCCGACCCCATTTGGGCGCGACCCAACTCAAGGTATGGAACCGAACCGAGTTGAGTTGGTTCGGTTTTGGGTCTAAAAATATAGAACCGATAAAGATCGGATCAGTTTTGAGTTTAGTACAGACCCAATCCAACTTGACCCATACACACTTTTAGGTATAACAGTGGTACCACATTATTATGCTGATGCGGTACGACAAGTCAAATAATACAAGCCATATATAAGTATAAATCCTAATCATAAGTTGAATTCAAAATTTAAAATTTTCTACTTAAAATAAGATGATTAGGATTTAAAACACTCATATGACTTTGCGTTATTAACTTGTTGTACCACTTATATATGATAACGTGTTATCACAATTTAATCTAATAGGAGACCTGAGTCGAAGAAATCAGTGGTAGGAAGGAAAAGATCAATGGACTTGAATCATACGGTTGTCACATAAAGGGATACTTTTATCTACAAACTAGAGGGAAGGCTAGTAAAAGGCTATCATCCTATGACTTTCAAGATTTTAACTATAGGGGTGGTTTAATAGTGATTGGCTTTCGTATATACTAAGCATAAATTTTTAAATTTAATCCCTTCTTATTCTCTTCCAACCAGCCGTCACTCATATAATGAACAAAGTTTATTGGGCTCATTTTTTTGTTCGTCTCATGGATAATCCTACATGATTAAAAAAAATTTGATAAAACATATGTGTGGGCCATGCCATTAAATATTGTATAAACCTCATGCACCATTGCCTGTTTCTGACTACTAGATACACTTGTCCCCCTTAACTTTACCAGTGTGAAAATATGCAGTCTCTTTGCTTTATGTGTATGCTAGTTTTTCATGACAACATCTTCATTGTTTACATTTTCTTTTTCCCCAGTGTCTTGAGCTCTCTTTACTTTCTTCACTGTGAGTGATTCCTGAATTGACTTTAGAGCTAGCTAAGCTTTGCAACACCCTTCTTGGTCAGTACTCGGGCCCTCTTTTTGAGTGCCAGAAAGGGTGCCTGGAACCTTAGTTGACTTTTTGTATTGCTTGTTGGGAGAGAATATAATATTAATCAATATAATCCACTCACACTATGAAATTACTCACTTGTACCTGCCATGCCAGAAGCTGGTTTGAAGGCTCTAAGGGTAATTGTGGAAAGTAGTTCATGTGTACAATCTGTAGTGCTTGGTGGTTGGTATTGCAGAAACAGACAGATGAAAGGATAGGCGGAGCCAATGGTGTGGGTTGTTGGAAGTTTTGCCCTTTTTCGTACTATGAAAGCGTATGGAAGACCCTAGTAGATGTCTTTCTATAAAATGAAATTTTGAGCATGTGAGGTTTTCTTTTAATTTGAAGAGCTTATATCAAAGCAGGCCTTATTAACATGTTCCTCTTGAATATCTTCAATTTAGTAATAAACATCGTCGCCGTTTTCAAGTTTCATGGTTCAAGCTATTTTCAGAAGCCGCATTTTGCTTTCCATGTCATCAATTTTTCTCCAAATTAACTCTCACAGTTAATGTCGTTAGTTTTTCTTGCAAACGTCATGATCAATTGAGAGTTGCTCAAACTGTTGAAATTAAAAAAATGCTTGCTATTGATGAGCTTGAGACGGGCAAAGCGCTAAATCAAATTGGCACTATAAAGCGAGCAACAAATACTCGATGGGGTTCTCACTTGAATTCTATTCGGAGCTTGATGAATATGATTGATGCAACTTGCTCAGTCCTGAGAAACATCATTATCGATAGAAATACTTATTTACAGCGTGCTGATGCACATTCAGCTCATGATGTGATTACATTTTTCGAATTTGTATTTATCTTGCAGCTTATTAGAGAGATCATGGAGATTACTAACTATCATTGTCAAACTTCGCAATGTAAGTCTCAAGATATATTGAATGCAATGCATTTAGTATCAACAACAAAAGCACTTATTCAAAAAATGAGAGAAAGTGGATGGGATATTTTATTTGAGAAAGTGAAATTATTTTGTGAGAAACATAACATAGAAATTCCTGATATGAGTGCTCGATACTATGGCGGTCGAGGTCGATCTCGTCACCAAAGAGATCATATTACAATGGAGCACCATTTTCGAGTTGATTTATTTATAGCTACACTTGATTCTCAATTGCAAGAATTGAATAATAGATTTAGGGAAAATATAGTAGAATTGCTTATTCTAAGCTCAGCTTTGGATCCCAGTGATGATTATAGATCTTTTAACATTGATAATATTTGCAAGCTTGCAATGAAATTTTATCCCCAAAACTTCACTGAGCAAAAAAAATTGCACTTGAAATTTTAGTTGCAACATTATGAATTTGATATTCATTATAATCCCGAGTTACAAAATTTGTTAACAATATCACAGTTGTGCCAAGTGTTAGTGAAAACAAAAAAATCAATAATCTACTCTCTTGTAGATAGACTGATATTTCTTGTGCTAACATTTTCAGTTTCAACGGCAACAACAGAGTGTGTATTTTCAGCCATGAAACTTGTTAAGAGTAAATTTCGTAACAAGATGGAAGATGATTTTCTTGCAAATTACTTGAACACATATATTGAGGAGGAACTTGCTCAAGGCTTTGATACCGATTCGATCATAGATAAATTCTATTGCATGAAAGAACGTCGAGCTCAACTTAAATGCTTAACTTGAGTTAATAGATTGGAATATTATTGATGATTTTGTGCTTAATGTAAATCTATTTGGAGAAATTTGGCCTTTTTGTTTTTTATTAGTATTGAAAATGTACTTATGTAGTCCTTTTTAATGCCTTTTGTTTTACATGGTTATCTCCATATTGAGTGAAACTTTAAGTGAATCTAACGGTATTTTTTAGTTGTCATGTTTATAGAAGTGAAAATTTTTAGTACAATTTGTATACGATAACTTTGCTAAGAATGAGATTATTAAAATTTAATTGTCAATTTTTAAAAGTGCATAGTTTGGCCCCCCCCTAAGCATGATTCATGCTTCTGCCACTGGATATACGGTTTGGCAGAGTTAAAAGGAAGTAGACTTGAATTAACAGGAAGTTTTAGAAAAACTAAATTGTGAATAAAGCAGTTATCTGGTTGGCTGTGTGGCAATGAGGGCCACACAAATAATCTTATAGTCGTGATGGTGATTTTGGGAATGGGTAAAATAAGGGTGCACTTATTCATTGAGGAGATGGTCCTATATTCGTGGGAAATACAGGTTGGACATGTTGATATGCAGGAGCTCAGGGGAATAATGCAGGAATTGCTCAACCGTTTGATTGTTGGTTTGTTTTGGCTGGAGGATATGTGATCGGTCCCCAATTTTTAATAACAGCTGTGCTTTCTATAGAGGAAATACAAAAGCTATTAACTCCAAAACGCGAGGCAGAAAAGCTTTAGAAACATTGTGATGCATTTAGTAAGATAAAAATGTATTGCATAAAGCTTGAATGAACATGGAATGTCTTTATTCTATGTAATTGATAACACCTCGAATTTGAGGTTTTGTTAACCTAGAAATTTGGCAACAGATGGTTCATAGTTGTTAAAGGCATGCCTAGGCCTCAAAAGATTCCCAGGCTCACCAAGGCTCAAAGAAAGCTCCTCATTCTATGCCAAGCCCCCTTTAGGCAGGTTGACATAAAGCCTTCTGGGCTGTGCTTTGTGGTGGGTTCCTAGCTCAAGATTTGTGCACCTTTTTTTTTTTTTTTTTGTTAATAATCCAATCATTCTTAATCTTTCTATTTTTTTACTTTTCAGTGGCTGATTTAAATGCCTTATATCATAGTTGCAGTCTTATAGATAGGTACTATTCTTTATCATTTTTAATACTTGAATTTAGATTGATGAGCTTATGCCTGACTATTTGAAATAGCTATCTCTTGTGCTTAGTTGTTATTGTTCACTGAGTTATAACGATATATAGCATCAAAAAGGGCATAACAAGCTTTTTCATTACTGAACATTTGCGAAGGGTATTTGATTTGGTGGATGTATATATCAATTGAAAGATTTATGTATACATCGATTTATCTAACTCTCTTAGCTGATATGTCGAAAGATTTCACTTTTTCTTTTTTAATCTTTGTGTTGCATATTGCAAATTGCTTTCAGTTGTAGGTATATTTAATAAACATGCCTATCACTCATGCGCCTTACTTTGGCTCTAGGAGACCTTGGCACCTCACTACGCTTTGAGCATTTAACAACTATGAGATGTTTCCCAAGTTGAGCCATTGAGTCAATCTATGTTTTGAGTTACTATTTGGGAGTCTGGAATCTCTCCAATCTTGAGTGACAAAAATAGTTGGTATCGACAGCATAGGTATTCCAATTAGGATCATCCTGTTAAGTATCCCTCTTCTCTACCGCATTCACCGCCGTTAAATAACTTTTTCTTCTTGCTGCTAATGAAAGATTTAATTTGGCATTTTAAATTCCTAACCTATATTTTACAAACAAAAGGGCTCTTGCTTGATGCATTCAATTGGCTTATGCAAGTATTTCTAGTTAATATGTAAGATCTGCATTTTGTAGTTTGTGAACCAGGACCATATATAACTTTTGGCCTCAGTGTATAGCATTGTGGTAACAAGTTATCAGTTTGTAGCTGTTCTGGGACAGTGGTAGTTTTTGGTATGCAAAGTTCCCTAATCTCTTTTACTGACCATTTTAACTCGTTTCTACCAGATGGAAGGTTTAAGTCTCCACTCGTAGGTTGATTTACTGATTTTCTACAGGATAACAAGAAGTTGTATCTAATCTAATCTCTTGTAGGTTGATTTACCGATTTTCTACAGGATAACAAGAAGTTGTATCTAATCTAATCTCTTGTACATGTCCTTGGTGTTACATATTTCTTAATGATTTAAAGTGCTCTCCCTGTTTCTTTGCCAGGTGAATTACTTCAAACCTTGTGATCCAGGATTTCATTTCTGCTTGTACGAGAGGATCAATCAAATAAACGCGCCTCTCATTTGGATCTCTTTGTTTGAGAAAACATTATTTGAAAAACCAATAGGGCAGGGTTAGAATATGTTCTGGTTTATTACTTTTAGAAAGAGCATATCAGAATACCTTCAGCTGTTCTGCAATATTGAAAAACCAGTTTCAGTAGAGTATGCTTCTTCTTCTTCTTTCCTCCACCCCCCCCTGAACTGCCACATCTTAGCACGATTTTAGTTACTTGGGTTTTGTTTTTTATGGTTAGTTTAGAAATTATGTAGTGCACCAAGTGGTAAACTGGCAAGAGTTAGCAATGTTAATATTGCCTTTGACTACAAGCATTCTAAACATGACACTGTCCTTGAGTCTCATGCATTCTTCACTAGAAATAGGAACAGATGAAGTCTTGTTACATACATCCTTTTTCGAAATTATTTTCAAGAAATCGAGTGAAAAAAAGAGGCTGATTTCGTGGATTTCGTGGAAACACCAATTCAATGTGTCTGTTTTCAATATTTTGTTTTCTTGTTCTTAAACTTGTCACTGTTTTTAAAAATTAGGTTATCGGAAACCGATCGTCTAGAATTGCCTGGCACAAGTCCTTAGTCTTTTATTGCCTATTTACTGTTACCTCCTGATATATGAAGGGTCCTCAATGGAATATGATGAAAAATTTCTGGAGAGTGGAACGATTCCTTTGGTAGGAGTATGAATAGGTGAGTTCCTTTGCTTGGTAGGACTCGAAGATTTCCTACCTCGTGTGCTTTCATCCAACCATGATTTAGCAAAAGCTTCGTGATGATTTCAATGAAGGGGAAATTATACACTGGGTTCTGGGTTTTGGCCATGACCATACCTAGACCTGGTATATTATGCTCAATCAGCCTTCGAAGGAACATTTACTCTATGTTAGGATCTTGGATTTATTAAGGACGGTGGTACTAATGGAAAAATATCATGAGCAAGGATGGTAAGCATGCCCTAGGAGGAAAGAAAATCCTGATTCGTCTGCTCTATATGTGATTCCTAACTTTGTGAGTTATATCTTTTTCTCTCTAAAACCCCCCGAATTACTGCAAAACAACAACGATGTGGCAAGTTCTATTAGCAGCAGCAATAGCAGGATCTGGGTTGGTCTCAAAATGCTTTCTCAATACCAATGCCGATCCCAACACTGTCCAAAGTTTTAATGGTGAAATAAACGGAAAAAGGATTAGACTATGAGATAAAGAATTTTTCTCTCTACGGCTATAAGATTATTTTCCGGCCAGGCCCAGAGTTGGCCGGCAAACTAATTGGCACTCGAGAAGTACTTGTGAATGAATTTACTCCTAAATAACCATGCCTAATTTGTCCCAAGTCACGATGATCTCAATTTATCACGTACTTTCAATTCTGTTACAATAATAGAGAGAGAGAGAGAGAGAGAGAAATTCAATTGTATTATTTTAAGATGATATCAGAGCCATCAATATGTAGCCTCACGCACCAACACTAGAACCTAGTCCTATAACTATTTCAACATGGTATGATAAGAGCTATTCTAACACGATATTGAAGCTCTCACGTCACTCTTTTATCATGGTTTCGGAGCTATGTCAACAAATTCAATGCTGTATTGCCATCTGAACTGGATGAGGTACTGTGCCATTCGCTCATCGAACAGCAAGACAGCAAACTTGTGGAGATGGCTAGAGTCTGAACTGCAGCGGGCCGAATCTAAGCTCCATGAGAAAGAAGATATGAACTCCAAGCATTGAAAGGACTGCGTTATACGCCTCACTGAACTATCGATCTCTAGCAACTGCCTCAGCCAGGATTTAGCTTTCCTTGGATCACTGCAGTCACTCTTTACACTGCTTGATACCTTAATTTTCCAAATGAAGAAACTAAAGCCCAAGTGGAAGAAGAGAAGGCTAGTGATGGGGACTATCGTAGAGAGAAAAGATTGGGTACAACTAGGGGCACAAACAGACTGAAAAATCTAAGAGCCGAACTAAATCGGCTTTTATGGGTTGGTTTGGTTTAGGACTGTTGAAAGATTAGTTCAATTCAGTTTGGTTCTCATTTTTTTACTTTCTGGACCCAAATAGAACCGAGAACCGATCTGAGACCCAATCTTTATATCACATAAAAGTTTATATATGCAATTACATCATTGTTATTTATAGTTAACTATTGTTGATTTGTATTTATATGTTATTTTTTATTTTTTTTAAAAAGTAAAGATGCAAGACCAATTCTATTATTTTATTTTTTTGAATAAAGAAGTTAAATTATAGACAATAAAATTAGAACTGATCCGACCCAATTTGGCTTCTAACCAACTCAAGGTATGGAACTGAACCGAGTCGGGTTGATTCTATTCTGGGTCTAAAAATCTAGAATCGATAAAGATCAAATCGGTTCTGAGTTTAGTATGGACCTCACCCAACCTAACCCATACACACTCCTAAATATAACAGTGTACCACATCATTATGATGCGGTACGACAAGTCAAATAATACACGGCCAGATATAAGTGTAAATCATAATCATAAGTTGAATTCAAAATTTAAAATTTTTTACTTAAAATAAGATGATTAAAATTTAAAACACTCACATAACTTTGTATTATTAATTTATTATACCACTTAAATATGATAACGTGTTACCACAATTTAATCTAATATTTTCTGGTAGAGGAGACCTGAGTCGAAAAAGTCAGTGGTAGGGATGAGAAGGTCGATGGACTTTGAATCACACGGTTGTCACATAAACTGATACTTTTATCTACAAGCTAGAGGAAAGATTAGTAAAGGCCTATCATCCTATCACTTTGAAGATTCTGACTATAAGAGTGGTTTAATAGTGGATTGGTTTTTAAAAAATTTTAATTAAAATTTAAGAATCATTCAAAATAAATTACTCAACACAATCACAATGATAATGGCCTTTTAATTAGTCATCACTCATAGAATGAACGAAGTTTGTAGAGTTCATTTTTTGTTCGTTTGAATGATGATCCTACACCTTTTAAAAAAAATATTAATATAACATATGTGTGGGCCATGCCATTAAATATTGTATAAACCTCATCCACCATTGCCTGTTTCTGACTATTCGATACACTTGTCCCCCTTAACTTTACCAGTATTAAAATATGCAGTCTCTTTGCTTTATGTATATGTTAGTTTTTCATGACAACATCTTCATTGTTTACATTTTCTTTTTCCCCAGTGTCTTTGGCTCTCTTTACTTTCTTCACCGTGAGTGATTCCTGAATTGACTTCAGAGCTAGCTAAGCCTTGCAATACCCTTCTTGGTCAGGACTTGGGCCCTCTTTTTGAGTGCCAGAAAGGGTGCCTGAAACCTTAGTTGACTTTTTGTATTTCTTGTTGGGAGAGAATATAATATTAATCAATACAATCCACTCATACTGTGAAATTACTCACTTGTACCTCCCATGCCAGAAGCTGGTTTGAAGGCTCTAGGGGTAATTGTGGAAAGTAGTTCAGGTGTACAATCTGTAGTGCTTGGTGGTTGGTATTGCAGAAACGGACAGATGAAAGGATAGGCGGAGCCAATGGTGTGGGTTGTTGGAAGTTTTTCCCTTTTTCGTACTATGAAAGCGTATGGAAGACCCTAGTAGATGTCTTTCTATAAAATGAAATTTTGAACATGTGAGGTTTTTTTTTTTTATTTTTCATCCTTGTGTGGTGTGTAAATGTGAAATGGATATGTGGCTGGCAGGAAACACTCCTTTCTTTCAGTCTGTTTGGAACTGAGGAAAGAAACGGAAAGTAATATTTTCATTTATTTTTATTTGGTTTTAAATTTGGGAGGAAATGAAAAAAAAATTTTGAATAAATTTTTGGAATAATTATAAAGACGTAACACATTGATTTTTTAAATTATCAATTTGTATCAATCAATACTTTTCATTAGCAATATGTTAAGAGACTAAATGAAAATTTGTCATGTGATTTATACACAGTCACAAAAATATAATTTTATATTTAAATTAATTTTCTTTTTTTGTAATAATTATTTAATGATTGAAATGTTTCTTGGATTGTCTCTATATTGACTTATCATTTCAAGGGCATTTATGTCATTAGACAAAAGTGTTGTTGTAAATACTCCTAAGTTTTTCTACAATTTTTTTCACTTTCTTTTCCGTTATTTCTTCCACTTTTTATTTATTTTTTTCTAACTGGTTGTCTGAGTCAACTTGCGTGCACCTTAATTAATCTAAACAGTCTCTCTCTTATTTTTTTGGTATAGCACAAATTGCCTACTTACAACCAAAAAAACTTAAATGGCCCATTTTTAATTAAAAGTCTAGAGAGAATTAGATATATGCAAATTTATTTTTACGCATAGAGAGACAGCTTCTGTATTTTGTACCTTTTGACACTGAAGTCACAATGCAGCGATATAGGGGAGTTATTTGATTATTTGACGAGGTTTTGATTATAATGGCTTACATGTAGAACATGACTTAGTATAATTTGATCCCAAATCCTAATATGCACTATAGGATAATGTAGCAGTAGCACATAATTTTGATTGAACAGTAACCCAGAGGTTCTTGCTTAGAGTTGCAATGGTGGTGAACTGGTCCACCTCCATCAATTGGGTTGAATCTTTGAGGGGTCATCCTCTGAAGATGATGAGCACTGGTTGGGTCATAAATAGATAGCAGTTTAGGTTAGGTATTAATGTCTCACTTAAAAGATTGAAATCTATCACCCATCCAATCATGCATGATCTTATGGTTTTGCTGTCCAATCTATGCCACTTGATACAGATACAGTGCTATACTTCACCCCGATCCAACGGCTATCACTGCATTGATGTAGTCCCTGTCAAACGTGTCACTATAAATGTATATATGGGTCATATATGGAACATTGTCATAGTATTTGGACAATTCCAAGAAAATTTTGTAAATTGTGAAGCCAAACAGAACCCTACAACCTCGAAATAGAGAAGTCTCTGTCCGATTCATTCACCCGTCCGTGCAATTATAGAAAAATAAAGTAAAAACACATATATCAGACAGCAAAATTAAAGGAAATGAAAACATAGGCAATATCTTCTCAATCTCACACCAGAACAGCAAGAAACCCAAAGAAATATAGTGAGAGAAAGTAAGAGAGAGAGAGAGAGAGAGAGAGAGAGAGAGAGAAGAGGGTAAAGAGTGATATCTTCTCACTCTCAGGGAAGAGAAACCGACAGAGAGAAAACTGATACAGATAGAAGTTCATATACGTATAGAGAGAGAGAGAAAGAGAGAGAGAGAGATGATGATTTCGACAAAACCCATGTCGAGTCCGAGCAGGACAGAGAAGTTCCCACCGCCATTGATGAGGTTTCTGAGGAGTAATGTTGGAAGCAGAAGCAGAGGAAGGTCACGTTCGAGCCCAATGTTCGTTCGTAAGAAGAATACCGTGATTGAGACCCAAGAACCATCGTCCCCAAAAGTGACTTGCATCGGCCAAGTCCGAGTCCGGCGGTCCTCCAAGCAATCCGGCTCGAAGTCCGGCGGCCGTAGCTGCCAGTCCAGAGCTCCGGCCGGAGGCCCCTGTTCCTGTGGGTGGTTCCGAAAGCCTCTGTTGTGCCACCATTTTGCTAAAAGACTTAGACCCATATCGTTTCGTCCTCTTTGGCGCAAATGGCTCCGGTTTGTCCGATTTGGGTATTGCAGAAGAGCCGACATTAGAGACGATTCATCGAAAATAGAATCAAATCGAAAAGGTAAATACAGAGCCACTGACAGAGAAGATGAAAATGAGGAACATGAAGACGAAGAGGAAGCTCAAGTAAAAGTAGCACCAACAGAGGCTTTCAATTCTTCTACACCGCCCAAGAACGCGTTGCTGTTGACTAGATGTAGATCTGCACCTTACAGATCTTCATCTCTAGCGAGCCGATTTTGGGGCTCACCATTGGCAGCATCATCAGAAACAGAGAACAATAATGAAGTAAACAAGGCACTACAACAACACCAGCAGCTAGAAGACAGAGAACAAGAAATTCCCACATCGGAGAACGAACCCAATAGTAGAGATTCAACCTCGGAATCGAGAACCGATCAAGAAAGTAAACGAAATTTGGGAGCTTCTGCAGAATTCGAAGTTCCAATCAATGGAAAAACCAAAGAAACTAGCCTTCAAGAATTGGAAACAGGGGAAGGAGGAGGCTCCGCTTGGCCTCTGATACTCACAAGGAGTAAATCAGAGCCGGCGAGAAGTGGAGAGAGGCTCAATCCGGAGGCCAGCTTCTGGAGACACAGAAGGTTTGGTTTTGCTGAGCCCTGTTCACCACACGTTTATGATTAATTAATTAATTAATTAATTGAAATTAACTTTTTATCTATTTTTTTCCATAGAAAAATAGTTTTAGTTTTATTTAATTTTTTGGGTTTTTATTTATTTATTTATCTCTCTCTGATTTTTTCACATCTGGGGATGTGCAAGGAAATCTCTGAGGTCTATGCCAAATTATGATATAATATATTACTATTGAAATATGTAAAACAATGAAATTGTTTATAGTGTATTTCATTTGACTCTGCAACTCTTCATGGGCATCTGTAGTTAATACAGTCTCTGATTTTGTGGATTAAACTATTTTCTGGAATTGTTTTCAGTGTTTCTGTGATTCAGCTTCTGGGATGGTTTGACCTCTTGTAAGGCAGTGTTTGGGCTGGGGCTTTTGATTAAGTTTTTAACCACCTTTGAATTCTCTGACCATTTTTTTAATCCCCTTTTGTGATGGGTAATTATTTTCTTATTTACAAGACTCATTTAAGTTGATGTATCTTGAATCTTTGAATTCTTTTTGTCTTGACCATGTTGAATCATGAATGGCATCTTAAATATGTTCGCAAAATATAATTAAAAAGGAATAAATATGTTAACAAAAGATAACTAAAAAAAATGTAATTCAGTGCACGAGATTCCCTCTAAATCAGTGTAGAGTCTGGAGCAGGGGCGGAACGGTGTCACGGCACCCCCAGCTTTTGTTGGACCCCTTATATACAATATATAAATGTATAAGTCTAGTAAATATATATTCTTTCAGCACTCTCTTGCAATTTAAAATCTTTCTCAGCTCTAATATTTTTAAATTTCTTAAAAGATTTTATGTAGTGGACTGTGGCTTCTACTTAGTTTTTGACTAAGAAACAATTAATTTGTTTTTTTTTCATATTTTTTTAATATTGAATAGAAGTTGGTTTTATGTTTCACATGAAAATTTAGACTTGCATTCTAATATATTTCTAGTGTTTGAGTTTAAAAAATATGTAAAAAAAAATTGAAATATAATGATTATATCTAAAGGTGAAAATTTGTGTTTTATTTCGACACCCTAAAAAACAATCCTGGTTCGGCCCCCATGGTCAGGAGAGATTATCTTGTTGTTTTGAACCTGAGACGCTCATATAATAATAGAGCAAAAAGTGGCTTAAACTAAATTGAGAGAAATTTCTGTTTTTGGTGAACTTTAAGGCATGACTTGCCATTCTTGAATCCCAATGAAGAAAAATGGCTAAACATTCCATTTATGTTTTGAAAGAGTTTGGTAAGAAAAGAATTTATTTCCACTTACAATTGCATTGTGGTTGAATAAAAAAGTATAGTCAAGGAACGAACCAATTATTAAGCCTGTTTGGTGATAGATACAACATTGCCTCCATTGTTCATTTCACAAATGGGTAAAGAATATTGAAAATGACCAGTGTTTCTTTCACATTGGAAAAAAGACATGGGTTGATGGTTTTTCTCTTTTAACTCTTTGTATGACCATTAGAATAACTAGGTCCAATCCTTGAGTATGCTTTCTTACGTGGAGAGTAGATGTTACTTTCATATATTCTCTATAGTCAAGGCTTTCTCTGAAGGAAAATTTTCCAACTTTAGCCTGAATTTGAGATTATTTTTCTGCAGATTTGTGTTTATGCTTGTGGTATTGGCACCTCTACCATGATGATGGTTATGAGTCTAATTCGCCCTCCTTCTCCGATAAGGCTTTGGCCCTCTAATGTTCTTTAAAAAAAAAACTTGGTTGTTTGTTTCTGTAAAATTAAAGGCTCCTTTTTCGGCCTTATTTTTTTATTTATAAGTAAAAAAATTAGATTTTTAAAATTTTTTTACTTTTATACTTAACTTATAAAAGCAAAAAAACTAAAAAAATCTAGTTTTTTCTTTTACTTACAAGTAAAAAAACAAAATAAAAAAAAGTTGGCTCTACCAAATGGAGCTTTTTTTTTTTTTTTTTTTTGGCTTGAATGAGATCAAGTTTTTGCGGCTTTGCCTTTCCACCAGAGCCCACTAATCATTATGCAAGTTTGGTCCATGCCTGATGTCTTAAGTTAGGCTTAGTTCTAGCCAAGCTGTTTAAGACACTGATTATGAGTTGATTCTTCTAAAACCTCATGGCCCCTTTTGTTTTGCAAAATAAGGCCCCAAGATTGACCCCATTTGTTCTGCAACATAAGGCCATAAGATTGGACTAGTAATAGTGTGTCCGGCTTTACTCCGCATTTAATTGTGCTAAAGGAAGCCGGAATGAGCCATTGGTACATAGCCTTTTATCCCATATATACACGGAACTAAATAATCTTAGGAATAGGATAAACAATTAAAATACTCAAAATTGGAGGCCTAACTACAAAATTACACCTCCGTCAGATTTGTAATTCCGAGATTTTATGTCCTGATATACTTTATTCCCTATCCCATCCATTGAAACAAACACGGCAAAGTTCAATCAATTTCCATCACCTTTTCATATATGCCAATCAATTTCCAAGGACGAGTGATGGTAACCCAAGATTTGATCACACCACTGGCACCATGATCTGACCACCATTGGGGCCGCCGGCACCTCCTATTAGTGATGCTGTGTGACTTCTTGAAGGTGTAGTTCTTTGGGGCTGTTTTCTCCACTCATCAATAATGCAGTGTTTGATAATTGATTAAGTGAAAGAACATAACAACCAAACATATGTATCAAGAAGCATTTGTCTCTTTGTGGTCCTGGCATCAAAAAGCAAAGGTCATCTCTCCGTCAGTCAATGCATCATGTTATTTTAAGCTACAAGAACTCTATCCAACAGTGTTTAACACAATATTAAGACATAGATCAACACCACAGAGATTGTTTTGGATAATCAGATATTCATCATAGACAGTAAAACAGATATACAACTCGAACTAATGAGTTACATGATCTAATCAGCGATTGTACATATAGCCAGACAAAAAAAGAAAGTAAAGAAGCAGCATAGAATGAAGTCATGAAGTTTGTACTAGCCATGATTCGTGAAAATAAGCCAATACTGAGACATGGGTCTGATATATCAACGTGAATTCTAATAGCAAAAAGATGATAATTGAAAAGTTCACAGCTGAAAAGCATGGTATTATATCCGTATCGGACACGACATTCGTCACACACGCCTCTGACACATGTTAGAAAGTGTCCTATTTTTTATAACTGGGCATGCTTCGAATGCTTGAGAAACATACCTATCCATCACTTAAACACTTACGAAACACATTGCAAATTTGAAAAAAAATAACTTAGTATCCTGTTATAAAATAAAACCAATGTGGATTTAAGTAACTTGACGTTTAAGCTATACACTACATAGTTTTTAATTCTAGTTAGTATTATCTTAAAAATTTTCTATTATCGTAAAATATTAACATATATATAAAATATAAATATATATTTTGTCATGTCCTTGCCGTATTGTGTCCTCAATTTTTTAAAAATTATCATGTCGACATGTATGTGACCTTTCGTGTCCATGCTTCTTAAGTTCACAACGCTACAGTGGGCGAAAAAAATTCTTCTCTGGGTTAGAAGGGTAACCATGACCCATCAACTCAATAGGCCACCAAAGCAATAATAATACACCAATTATGAGATAGATGACACACACAATGTTCCATTGACTAAAGTGCTAGTTCTTTTCATTCAAGGCTTCATTTTGAATGTAGGAAGACAGAAATTTGAGAAATAAATCTAGAGAATTCATGTCCTCAGGTTCACTTTCATGTCTCACTGTATCTACAATAGTATAATAAAACAGTTCAATAACACAGCACTAATCATAATGGTACCTGCTTTACACATTTTATGCTACAGCTCTCACACACAACTTTTTCTTCTTCCATGTTTCTTTTCTTTTTCTTTTTCTTTTTTTTTCTTTGTTCTTTCCTTCTTTTTTTATTTATTTATTGATAAACACATGCATAAATGTAAAAAAGACAAAAACAGAAGAAAAAAAACACATGTCCTCGTACCCAAAAAAAAAAAAAAAACGCATGCATAAATGTCATTGTCTTAGTGTTTTATGTAAGAAATTAATCCCGGGGGATTTTTTCACACAAGTTGTAACTTGTCAATCTGGGATTCCAGTAATGGAGAGCTCCACCGTCACCTGCAAAACTACCGAGGGTGAGCACTAACCGACTGAGGTGTTCTTGGCCAGAGGCACTTTAAAGCTTAAATTAGTTGAGGGACATGGGTCACAAGTAGATAGAGTGCAGAGAAAAAGGTGAATTGCTAGTGTGCGAGCATCTATCTCTCTTCAAGCCTTTCCATGCAGCTTTATAGTATTTTACCAGTTTTCCTAGTCGTGACCAGGTTAGTCAGGTTTACCCCCCACTCCAAATGGTCGTGGGCCAGTATCCTGCGAGTGGGGTGTGGTTCCTAACTTTGGGCACAAGTCCGGCCCACTTCCCTATCCCTCAAAAGATTAGGAGAAGTGGGTCTTTCCCTCCACTAACTATATTGACTTGCTCAACATAGCACCCACGTGACGAGTCTGATGCCATGTGGCATTCTGGTGCGTAAATTACCTCCCTCAATTCCCGTACAGCTCAATCTATATCTATTAAAATCATTTCCCAGTTAAGAATCTCCTAATTAGGGTTTAGGTCGCACATTACAACATCAACTGTTAAAAAGTTAAAATGCCGAAAATGCGGGACATGAATTTAACTGTCATCAATCCTCAATATCGAATGTCCAAGCATAGTCCCATTTTTGTTTAAACTGTTCAAGGAAAAACAAGGAGGTAGATATCCTTTGAAAATTTCCAACTTCCAGTAAAAGAAGTCTCAATATCTTCCTCATTGCAAATGAAGTCTGCGAACAACTATTGGGGGATGGCCTACGCACCAGCTAGTTAAAGAACTCAAAATCTTCAAGACACATCATGAAGCATTTGGATAACTTTTAGGTGTAACACTTAATGTATAACCCATTAAAGGAGCAGACAATCACTGTTTAGTCCATTCATTGCCAACTAGGGGGAGCTAGAAAAGGTTCAATAGGAGGATAAGCACAAGTTCCGTCAGAAAAACTTCCAGGAGCGTTACAAGTGCACTCTCTAGAATTCAGTGGCTTAAGCTAGGAGACTAGTACAAGTGGTGTTCACAAAGCAATCAAAGGCTAGAAAGTCTGGCAATTCCTCCATCTTCATAGTGGTAGGGAAAATATGGATTAAAGAAAAGATTTCAGGAAAAAAAAAACTATGGGATACTTCTAGGACATCCTATGTTGAAAAAAATGCCAAGGCTGACATTCTGTTCAATGCTTTTATTGCCCATTGAACTGATGTACACAAACCTTTATTCTTCAAGAGGTCCTAAAGTGAGGTGGGTTAGGCTGTCAAAAGGCAGTTCTAAAACTCTTTAAGTCAAGGAAATTATTGTCAATGCTACATTTTTGGCTGCTGTGCCGACATAATATTCAACTACATGGTGAGAAATGTACAAAGAAATTAAGAGATTTATGGAAGAAACTGTAATGCATATACTTCTATGGTATCCTTAATTGAAAAAATGCTAATGTCATCATTATTATATTCATTCAAATGGTCCTAAACTGGATGAGTATGATCATACATCACTCAAGAGATAGCTAAGGCTTTTATGTTTTGAACAGGAGACAATAAGACAACTGGAGCTGATCTACATTCCCCTTGTTTTGAAAGGCAATAGAATGCAGCAGTTGATGATTCCACTGAAACAATTCTTTAACTAAGGAGATATAGTTTGCGTCCAATGATACAGCTTTAGCTGTAGTTTCCAAAGATCATATCTGCCAAAGTTTTAGATTTCAGATTTCAGATTTCAGATTTCAGATACATTGCATCAGTGCAATATGGTCTGCATATTTCACAGCATATGATGGGCGCTCACGCAAAATTTCTTATTGCACTGCCACAATGTCATACAATGATTCTTTTTACAAATTTCTTGTCTTTCTAAAGAACTAGACGGATGTCAAGCAGTAACCATGTTGACTATGTTACTTTTCTCATATAACCGGCCCATTTTCCATCTATAATTTCTCTCTTCTAATGGAATCCTACTTTCCCTCTATCAGTTCTCCCCCTGTTAACTCTTTCATCATATCTCTTCAGTTATAGAATTTCCCACTTCCCTGGTATTTGCAAGAAAGTAGGAAATTTGTAAACTCTCTATTCTATCCGTTGTGGGAACAAACACTCAAGATAATTTTCACAAAAACAGATGGTTTTTCTGGAAATACAAAAGTTGACAATACTTCATCTTGAGGGGAACTCCAAACTTTTTGGGGGTTATGCGAAACGGCAAACTATTTCATACCAATCTGAAAAATAGATACCCAGACCTTGAATATCTGCATTCTAAGCTAAACCAACTTTAAAATCATGGTTCATGATCATAGCAGAGAGCTGATGGGCGTGAATGTTGTGTGAATTAAAGCAGACATGGTAACATAACAGAAACTTGCAATTGCAAATCAAGGTATACATATATATGTATATATACATTTATTTGCCTATATATATATGCAAATAATGAAATGAAAATGCTGGGTTTTGTTCTGATAAGTTCGAATACTATACCTCCACTTCGTCGTTGTCCCCTTTCTTTCTTTTCCTTCCTCGCCACTGCGGCGAGCGCGAATTTCGGTCCTCTGCAGAAGTTCGTTAGCTTTGAATTCATTTGACTGAGAAGGAACGGCGTCGTCTTATTAAATTTTTTCTTCCATTTTGTTTCTTGTCATTTGTATAAGGCAGGCACAAAAAAAAAAAAAAAGAAAAAAGAAAAAGCATACGACGAGTTATGCTGTTTTAGCATACTTGAATTTGTCGTAAGAAATGAAAATGAGAGAAAAATAGAATTACTTATACATATTCAAATTTTTAATAAATATTTATTTATTTTTTCTCTGTCGTTTAACTCAACCAACAAAAGGAAATAAATTTAACTTTTTTGACTTTACTTTATTGTATCTTTTCTATTTTATTTTCATTTCAATTTACAAATTCACGATTCACCACAGAGTGAGAATGTTTTGTAGCATCCTTATGAAAAGCATGGTTGTATAATTTTTCTCACACTTTGAATTTTTAACTTCCGACTGAGTCCGTTCAAGAGAAAAATTCATCATAAATTCCTTTTCCAATAGGTTCTTGGACTGATTTAATCCTTAAAACTTTAACCTTTAACCTTATAGTTCAGTTTAATTTTTTTTCAAACTACTAAGTTAGAAGGGTACATTAGGCTCTTATGTAATTTTCTTAGCTTTTTAAAAAAAACCAAACATTTGCTATCACTAGCTTCTTTTCTCTTCTTCCTCTTTGAACTTATTTACTCAGATCTTAGATAGGAAATAGTGCATTTGAATAAACTCCTAAACGAGAGATTGCTTTATTTGAAAACTAGAATCAGAATGGAGCTCTTTTTCAATATTCAGTTTGCTCTCTCTCTCTCTCTCTCTCTCTTCCTTTTTACATACGTAACATCTGTAGATATAAGGGTTCACAGTCAGACAGGTAATGGCTGACCATAGGGACTAGGAAGAACCCATGCCCACAACTTTGGCTTAGCTGTTGATATTTGGGCCCAACGAGACACCCATTGAAGGCAACCATACGGGCATCTCGTCTTAATGAGATACCAGCAAGAGCATGGACAGTATTCCCATTTTGTGTTTCATCCATCTCTCTCTCTCTCTCTCTTCTGTTTAATGTCAATGAGATTGATCCATTCCATAGTTACGGAAAGCTCATTTTGAAGAGGAAAATGCGTATTCGATACCAATACAAAACTCGTCTGAAAATTTTAGAAAAACTTTCAAGAAATGCAACCTATATTTTTTTGGCTGTATTTCTCATTTTTGTTTCTTCCAACGTTTCCGTTTTCGCTTATCATTTTGGTAATTATGATCCATTCCACTCTCAAATTTCACAGTAACACAGTCCTCTTAAGTTCTTCAGACAGATTTACATTGCAAGATGCCCATTTAATGTGTGGAAGTGTAAAGACACCAAACAGCTATGCTGTTCCAAAGCTACATATTGACAGTATCTTGGAAGAGATAATAAGAATAGACCCATCACTTGAACATTTCCATCCAACTAATGTCTCTACATTTAATTTTTAGGCCCACTAAAACTAAGCTGAGATTCATTTTACTCCTCTCTTGCTATTCCATGTTTCTCCTAAACTTCTTCTTCAGAACCCTGTAGCTGTCATATAATAAACAACTTGGTTGAAATGAGACCTGCGTTCCCCTGCTTGTGGGAAGAGTGATAAAAAAATGGTGGTGATTTTAGCCTCTACATGCAATATTTCTGTATGTAAATCTCTGTAATCCATTATATCCATCAGTCAAGAAGTTGTAATACTTTGATGAGCCGACGGGAGTGAGCGAATCTACGCTATTATTTATTTATTTTTGTTCTTTGTTTTTGTATGTGCAAGACAATAAAAGACATTAAGTAGCAAAAGTTTTATGCTAAAAATTCTAAGACTATTTACATGTTTAGAAAACTAGGCTTCTATTGCATTACCAAACTTCGTTCATAGTATTATATAAACAAAGGGCTAGATCAGCCTGTCTTTCTTTATACACCCTGTAACATGTCCCTTTGAGAAGCAATAGTTTCCGGTCCAGCCATGCAGATTCTTCTCAACAACACTTAGAAATGAAAGTAACTCCCGAACTTGATATTGTTCAGATTGGGGTGGCGTGGATTCGCCCACTTAGGTGGCCGGTGGCTTCACCATGGATTTGGAGAGTGCAAAATTTTCCTCCATCCCTTTCTGAGGCTCAGAATTCAGTTTCATTCCTCCTCCATTTCCCTCTCCAGTCAATTCAATTCCTAAGTTCCTAACCATAATGAAATGAAACCATCTTTCATTGATGTTTTTTTCCCTCGACACAATGGAGTTAAGTCTCCATAATCTGTTCTGGCATGCTATGACTTGAAGAACTGTAAATTTAAGCCCTTATTGATGGAAAGAAACAGAGAGGAAATGAGGGTAGTTGAGATCAGTAGTGTGAATTCCAGCCAAGGGAGCTAAATGCGATTTCCCTCTTAGACATTTTCAATAATGCAACACATGGGACTGTCCACGGGACCAAAAGAAAATAAATAACAAAAGAGGAAAGACAATAAACACCTAAAACTTTAGGTATGGTCACACTACATAAATGTTCCAACCCAACACCATCCACCTCAGTGCCTTGCAACTAATTGCTGTGCCGATGGTGACGGTTCCAATTGCTAAAATCCGAGCATTACCTTTACAGATTTGCCATGCTTTCTTCCCTCCTCAGCTAGTGAGCAACTAAGCTTTTGGCCGGTGCCATGGAGTTCAAGACTAGCATCACTACTGTCTTCTTTCTCCTCCTCCTCCTTGCCACGCGTTGTATTTCAAAAGGTTTGTACCCTTATAAGCTTTACTTTTTCGTATATATATATATATATATATATGTAGGAACTTTTATGAATTTGTAGTATGCCATGGTGAATTAGCATATATGGTATTGATTTTGATTGGGGGATTGGATGTGTCAAATATAGATTCGGGGGTTTATGATATCGATTATAGAGGTCCAGAGACACATTCATACATCCCTCCACCATATCGATCTGGTGGCAAGCATTATATTCAGGGGGAAAGCGCCATGACACATCGGAAATTCAAAGGTTTAAGAGCTGGAAATGGAGGAAATGTAAGAAACTTATCCCATATATGTGTTCATTTCATTTCTTGTTTAGGTTAAAAGTTTTGGTTTTGAAAGAAGAAAAGGAAAAATGTTGATTTAATAGGAGCCTTCCCTAGTTGTATTTATTTTACTTGTTTTATCTGTCTCTTGATTTTTCAATTTTGTGTTACAGGAAAAGAAAATTCATGGATGAAGAAGTTTTGGTGATGAAGTGCTTCTATTGGTTTGGTTGAAACTAGTGTTGCAGTCAGGTTGCTTTCTTTCAATATAAAAGTTGTGTAGAGACTAAGCAGGCATGTGATGAGCAGTCTCATGTTCTGTTTTGTTTATATATCATACCTGTAAGTGAAGATTTAGGGACATGTTTGCTCTTCGAATTGTTGTAATATGTTTTGATATATTCTAGATTCAGCAAAAGCTGTTTCAACTTGCCATAGATATCTCCTAGGAAAGCACATGAGGCTACCTTTGGATCAAAAATTTGGTGATGGAAAAGAAAAGAAAACGAAAAAGGTGAGAGAACAAAAAACAAAATTTCTTTTTCATTTTATTCTATTTTTTCTCATTTTTTTCTTTACTTTTGTTTTTCTCTCGATAAATTCGAGTTCTAAACACAGAATTAGAGATTATCATTTTATGGATCTGAATTATGTTCATATACCCAACCAAGCACATGTCCAGTGAACTTCATTATCAGATTCTGGTTATACGTAACTCATAAGTTAGATAATGAAATGTGATCCTTAGATTATTTTCCCGAGAAAACTTAGAAGTCTCTGTTGGATCATTTTGGTACCCTTATTTGTACCTTGAGAATTAGAGTTTGTTTCCACTGCTTAACACATTTTGAGACATTACTGCATGACTTGAATGCCTCGAAATCATATAATTCCAGTGTTTGGTTGAGGAAAAAATTTTGTGAAGTCCTTTTCCGCCCTGAAATGGAAATATCTAACTTGGATGATTCAAGCATTGATATAGTTATGCATGCATTTCACATGTAATGTAGTAGTAGCCTTTCAATTATTATTGATGATAGAAACATATAACTAAGAATGTTGCGATTTGTTAGTATTGTTATCTCGGTTTATACAAACGACAGAACAATTCAAGACATCATATTCACTGGTTAGCCAATTAACCCGATAGTATTTCACTAAGGAAGGTTCAAAGTCAAAAGTCACCTTTCCTGATGTGGTGACTTTTTCGTTCTACTCTTTTTTTTTTATATTTGTGCATCTGCATTTCTTTGTGCATTATTTTTTGACAACCAATCTTATTAATGTAGAGGATTGTTGAAATATTTAGTGCGACACACCAACTTTGAGCCATTGTTAAGGTGTGACTCACATGTTCTTTTTAGTGGTCCAAATTGCTTTGTGTTTTCCTCCATGAGAAAATGTAGAACAAGCATTTACTTACTCAAATCTATAGAAGTTTGAATGAGATAATGGTCTCCAAAATAGGTACTATGAGTATGGTTATTGGATGGAACTAAAGACTTGTCCCACATTAATTTTCTATTGAAAAATTGATAGGTATATAAAGCCTAGGTTTAGAGATGAATTTGGGTCCCAAGGGGCACTCTACTTTTGTGAAAATGAGAGGACCTATAAAACCTATGGGTTAACCCAATACTTCACATGCGCGCCATCGTCTGCCCGTTTCTCGATTCGGTTTGGGTGCATTTAATATTTAATTTTTGGAGCGGGTGTGAAATAAAATAGTTTTTTTTACATATTTTTGTTCGTCTTTCTCTCTCTCTAGCGAAGTCCTGTCGTAACCGACCCGACAACATTCTGCCCAGATTCTGGCTACTATTCAAGATGAATTCTGACTGTTCAATCAGTCTTTCTGATCTTCGTTTCAGACTTAAAAATTCGTACTATTTGCAGATTAATTTCTGTATATGTTGTATACTGAATTTTAGTAAAAATTTAACCACTTTGTTCTGTGTTTCTGCATTGAATTTTTGCGTTGAAGTTCTACAAAATTGCAATATATTTTCAATGTAAAAAATGTTGTCTTTAGTAGTCATGCTATATTGATTTTGTCAGAAACGGTGTAGGTTTTTGAATGAAATTTACTGTCATAATTCTGTGTTGAATTAGACAGAAATTTTCTTATGTTTTTCTTCATACATATTGTAGGTACCCAATCTACGGGCGCCACGTGGCACCCTATTTGCCCATTTGGCAGTCCACGTGGGCCCCCTGGCTACCCCAAAGTCAACCGTGGTCAAACCACGCCTGAACAAAACCGCGCCTCACCCTTGCCCCCGCGGCAGGCTCGGTGCCTGACCAAGCCTCGTTCAAGCAAGCTCCAAGAGCTTCTCTCAAGACAGGCCCCGCGCCTGCACGGCTCCGGCCAAAACGAGCGCCTGTACATGACAGGCCCCCGCGCCTAGCACAACCCAAAGCTCCGTGCCCCAACATCTAACGGGCCCAGACCCCTAACTCTTTAACTTACTCTCGCTCGGGACCCCTCCCCGCGGGCAGCGGAACGGAGGCTAGAACCAAAGGGATTGTTGAGCCGCGCGCTTCACAAGCGCGCGAGGGACCAGTCCCATCAACCAACTAAGAGAGAGAGATCTACCCTCAGAGTCACTTAAATACCATATCTTAAGCATTAAATGCTGACTCGACGCACATTTAATGCGATAGACACGTGGCGAGCCGTGGCTGGACAAGCGCCTGACCCCGTGGCAGAGGGCATCCAATCGCCCGCCGCGGCCGCTAACAGGACCTCTCCAGGTCATGATGGGGGAGCTTAGGTCTGCCCAATCACGGCGCGCCACGTGTTTGCACAATGCTAATCACTCCCTACTATAAATAGTCTCAACACATTTATGACAAAAAAAAAGAACAACTCCTAATCGCATTTATTACACGAAGCACTACTGCCTCGTGAATTTCTCTCTCTCTTGTTTGCCCTCTCAGTTCTCGCCCCTCCACAGCTAGGAGACTTGAGCGAGTCGGCTTCAGTGACTGTTAGAACTCCTAGGCGGGCCCCACATAGGTCAACCTTACGCTTCACCATCAAACACCACAAACAATACTCCGTTGGGGATGACTGGCGCTCACGAAATGACTGACTCTAGCCTAAACCCACGCCAAGTCTCCAATACAGGGGCAGAGCTGACCCCTGGTACCCACCCTGACAACCAGGGCCTCCAGGTCCTTTCTTTCATCTAATCTCAAGGCGAGCAGATCCGAACGCTCAACGACCACGTGGCTGCTCTTCTGAAGTCACAACAAACCCTGATGGACACTGTCCAGGCCATGCAGAGCGGGCAGGCCATCCCCAATACCCCCACTCCCGGCTCCACAGTATCACTCGGCCCCTCTGCCGCTGAAGCGCTCCAGCGTGCAACTCGAGGTTTAGAACCTCCCACTCCTGATCAAACATTCAACCCCAGCACTAGCAACTCAACCCCGCCCCCACCAGCCAGGCGAGCTCTTTTCCACCTTGATCCGGTCCTTCCTTCCACACCCCTGCACGACCAGATGCGCGCGGAAGTTGGACAAGCAAACACTGCTTAGCCGTTCAATGGCGGACTTGACTTTCGCCCGCCATATGCCGAGTCTATCCAGCGACTACCATACCCAGAGGGGTATGTTACCCCAAAATTCACCAAGTTCGACAGGAAAACTGGACACGCCAAGGAGCACGTCATTCGGTTCGTGGACTCTTTAGGCGTCCACGCAGCAGATCTCAACCTCCGACAACGAGAGTTCTCCAAATCGCTCTCCGACCGAGCTTACTCCTGGTATGCCAACCTCCTACCCAATTCTGTCCTATCTTGGGACGACATGGTGCAACGATTCGTCGGCAAGTTCTTTTATGCCGATGAACCCCTTTCGGCGTTTGACCTCATCCATGAGTCCTAGGGAGAAACCGAAGGCCTACTGTCATTCGTTAAGAGATTTCGTGAAAGAGCCCTTAAAGTTCAAGACCCCATAGCCGAACAACAGCTAGTTAACATTTGCGTTAAAGGAATGCAAAACCGGTACAAAATTCACATGATCAACCATAAATTCGTGGATTTCGCTAGCTTGATTACCGCTGCCCAGAACATTAGCACTGCCGTGAGAGACTTTGCGCGCAGCTTCCAATCCCAATCTCCCCGGTTGCCAACTCCTTAATGGTGCAACCCCTCGCGTCGACCCTCCGTATATGCAGTAGCACCCACAACTCACGGCACCTCCAGTGGTAGGAAGCGCCCCTTTGGTGAAGATCCCCCTCCCTTGCCTGTATCCACCAAAACAGCCACAGCCCTATTGCAAACATGGGTGGCAGACGGCCAGATCGTCCTTCTCGAAGTGAAGAAACAACCCACCGAGCGTGACAGACTCAATCCTAACTTCTGCATCTACCACCAGACCACCACTCATTCCACCCACGACTGTTACACTCTCAGACGCATCTTCCTCAAGCGAAAGCAGGATGACACATTGCAGCTCCCTGAGACCGATGTACTCAATGACCCCCTCCCCAAGCACCGGAACGATAATGACGCCGTTCTCATGATTTCCCTCCATGATGAATCCGAAGATTTAGCCGTTTGTCACATCCCCGAGCCTGACTCAAGAGACCCAAATTACGACCACCACCGCGCCACCGTCCTCCAAAATTCCACTAGGTTCAAACACTTCTTCGATCAACTGGGCCTATCGTCCACCACCAGGTACGAGGCTACCCGAGCACTTTTACGCGCGGCCGATGCAAATGGAGAAGCTTGTGTGGAGACCGGCGGCTTGGTCAAGCGCTTCTTCAAAGAAAACCATCTCGTCATCACCTTCTTTGAGGTAGACCGAATGTACCCCTACCCTCATAGCCGCCCCCTCTATCTGCCAGTTTTCATCCAAGACATGGAATTCCAACGAGAGTTCATGGATGGGGGAGCATCGGTGAACATCATGCCCTATGCCACATTTCAAGCCGTGGGGCTACCAAAAGAACGTTTAGTCCGCGAGCCCCTCGATATCTGAGGATTCGGCAGTCACTCCCACAGATCCCTCGGATACACAAGGGTGGACCTTCGCGTGGGCCCCATCCACTCCTCCACCAATTTCCACATTATCGATATTGACACCAACTACCACGTGCTGCTCAGTCGAACCTGGCTCTACCGGTACGGGGCCATCCCCTCCACCTACCACCAATGCATGAAGGCAATTTGGAACAATAAGGTTATCACCGTTCCTGCATCTTTGCGCCCGTTCCGAGCTGCGGAAGCTCACATGGCCGAGGCCACACTCTACGACGAGTTGGACGAGTCTGATGCCCCCGCGCCGCTGTACAGCACCCGCTTGCTGGTCAAATATCGCCAACGACCCCCAACGCTTCTGAAAGCCTCAGAAGCGAGGCCGCGTCGCCTCACCCATCGGAAGCCATTCAAGAAGAGCCCGACCTTCACCCCTGCACGAAGCTGCTCCTATCATCACCAAGTTCCGACGAGCCGATGGCAAAATGGTCTACCGCTTATGACGGTGCGCGGGGCCAACTCACACTCCCACTAGCCCCACCCTGAGCGCGCCCCATCACCGACAGGACTCCCCCCCACTTTTCGCAGAATGTTACATTTTATCCAGGTGTCGAAAACCCAGACGAAGAAGGCCTGCACCATGGGCGCAGCCCCTCGTTCTTTCCATAGATCCTAAACCCCAGCTCCAGCAGGTCATCCCCGCCCCCGAATGTTTCCAAGACGAGCCTCGTCCTCAGAAACAAGAACTTGAAGAAGTCAACCTAGCGCCCCCATCTGAACAAGCGCGACCAATCTTCATCTGTAAAAATCTCTCTACACCACAGCGCACAGCCCTCCTCGACCTACTCAAGTGCCACCTCGACGTGTTTGCATGGAACTACAGCGAAATGCCTGGCCTAGACACTGCAGTGACGATGCACCGCCTCAACATCATACCAGCCGCACGCCCAGTCAAACAGGGGATTCGTTTCTGCAAACCCGAGGTTGAGCTCCAGATCAAAGATGAGATAACCAAACTCCTGGACGCCGGATTTATCAAACCCATCCAACATCCCACCTGTCTCTCCAGCATTGTGCCAGTCATAAAAAAGAATGGCCAAATTCGGGTCTGCATCGATTTTCACAATCTCAACAGAGCCTGCCCCAAGGACAAATTCCCATTACCCAGCATCGACACCCTGATTGACGCCACCGCAGGCCATCACATGTTCTCTTTCATGGACGGCTTCAGTGGATACAATCAGATCAAGATGACACCTGAAGACGCCCCAAAAACAGCTTTCCGAACCCCCGTTGGCAACTTTTTGTACACGGTCACCTACCAGCGCGCTATGACCGCGATATTCCACGATATGTTCCACAAGGTAGTAGAATGCTATATCGACGACCTGGTAGTCAAATCCAAAGACGAAACATCGCACTTGAAGGACCTCCGGCGTGTCTTCGAACGATGCCGCAAATACTATCTTCGCATGAACCCCCTAAAATGCGCCTTTGGCGTCACCGCGGGAAAATTCCTTGGGTGTGTAGTCCACCGGCACGACATCGATCCTGATCCCACCAAACTCAGTGCAATCCGCGATATGCCGCACCCCACCAACCAAGACGAACTACGAACCTTTATTGGTCGAGCGTCCTACCTCCGGCGTTTCATCCCCGCCATGGCCGAAATAACCCAACCCTTCAGCCCCTTCTTAAAAAAGGACGCCCCCTTTGCATGGCTACCAATACATCAAACCGCCTTCCAGGCCCTCAAGGACACTCTACTCTCCCCACTCACCATGACCCCCCCCCCCCAACAGGGCAAACCCCTGTTACTGTACCTTACCTCAACCCCCAGGTCCATAGGCGCTTTGCTAGCACAGGAAGTCGAAGGAATCGAACGACCCGTTTACTACATTAGTCGTGTAATCCAAGGAGCCGAAACGTGATACACCCCAATCGAGCGCCATTGTCTAGCCCTCATATTTGCCACTAAAAAGCTACGACATTACCTCTTGGCCTTCCCCATCCATCTCATCACCAAGTGTAACCCCCTCAGATTCCTACTCTCGCGCCCAGCCCTCGCTGGCCGAGCAGCCCGCTGGCTTTTATCCTTTGCCAATGGGACCCCCTTCGTCAACCACAATGTGGGGCAACTCCTGGCCTCAAATGACATCACTCATCACAAGTCCACACCTTACTACCCAAAAGGAAACGGTCAAGCCGAAGCAACGAACAAAAACCTCATCAGAATCCTCAGTCGAATGCTGGAAGACCACCAAACCCAGTGGGCACATGCCCTGCCAATGGCTCTCTGGGCGTACCAAACCTCCAAACAGTGCTCCACCCAAATGACACCCTTCTCTTTGGTTAATGGTGCCGAGGCTGTCCTCCCGGTTGAAATTGCCATTCCATCAGCTCGAATCGCCCTCGCCAGCGGGATGCTCTATGATCACCGACCCCTGCAGCTCGAGTCTCTGGACGAACATTGCGACAAGGCGCAGGCTAACCACCGCACCTACCAACAATGCCTCGCGCGAGTATATGATGCACTCGTACGACCTCGACAGTTCCAGCAAGGAGATCTGGTCCTGCGAGCCACACCCCAAATCATGAGGGGAACCTCCACCACCAAATTCGCACCAAAGTGGGAAGGCCCTTTCGAAATCCAAGAAGCCCACGCTAGCGGATATTACCGGATTGCTAGACCCAGCTCCACCGCACCCCTGTCGCCCATCAACGCCAAGTGGCTTAAAGCCTATCATCCATGACACCTAGCTTTATCAGTTTCATTTGGCCCTCTTTATTGTAATTACTAGGTGTTGCGAGTTTAGCCTTCACGGCGTGATTAACATTTTGTACATGTAACCAAGAAAGAGCAGCAAGAATTTCTTCTAGCCAAGACATCTCAAATTTTATTTGCTCCATCTCCCCTACGCTGGTGTCCACCGCGCCCCAGTCCCCCGCGTCCAGGCTCGTCATGGGCTGGCTATCCAATTGCTCTAGAAATGAGCCGAACATCTCCATCACCCCTCGCCTCATGAACGGACCCCACTCGTGGTGGCGCGCGAAGGTCTTGGGAGCCTCCTTAAAAACCTTGCACAACCTAGGCAGATAGGCCTCTTTGACTCCTACAAAGAGCACAGCCGGATCGAGCACCACGTCTTCCTCTTCAGCACTGCGGGCCATAATCCTCACTACTCCGTTGGCCTCCCGCACAACCTGTCGCCCACCCGGGCCGGAGGTCTCACCAACGTTGTCTGGAACCTCAGGGACTTCTCCTCGAGACTCCACCTCCCCCTGCCCAGCCTCCCCCGCCTCCTCCCCATCCCTGAAGGCACTGGAGCCTCTGAAGCTGCCCTCCGCTTCGTCTACTTCCGTGGCCCTCCAGTTCCCAAACCCGGGCCTCAATACCCCCCACCCCGACCCCGTGGTTGGGGTCTCCGTTTCGGTCTCCCGTACAACCGGCCGGGGGGGGGGGGGGGGTTGTAACCCGACCTATTTCCGTTGCTGCACCCCCAGACCGTCGAGCATCTTCATACCAGCCTAACAGTAGCACGGGCGCAGGACTCGCAGCCTCAGGTTCGACCGGCTCCCCCCCAGGCCGTCACGCTCTTGCCCCTCTGCCTCGTTTCGGTGCCCTTCGCCTGGCTCCCCCACTAGGTCTATCACCACGTGGGCAATATTTACCTCGTACGCGTCTACGGGCCCTGCAGGGACCTCTGGCTCCAGACTGGCAGCACGTATTGGCGGTGTCCTGGGCAGTTCTTCCTCTTCGTCTCTTAAAGACATCAGCCCCTCCGCTGACACGCTGCGCCCCGCGGATTTCTTGCGGATCACCCGAGCCTCTTCCTCCCTGATATTAGGGCCCGCGGCAGCTTTAAACCCTCGCTTTTCCCCCTTGCCGGCGAGCGCCTTTCTCAACCGCCTCATGCTTTTTCTGCCCCTGACAGGCGTGACGGGCAGCCCCTCGGATCCCAGCCCGGTCCCTATCGCCTCTGCGGCGCCGGCCTCATTACTTAGCAAATCCCCCAGATCCCCCAGCGCGTCTGTGGGAATGGGCAGCCCTCCACCTTCCACTGATTCACCCCTTCCCACAACCGCAACCTCAGCCACCTACAACATCACAGAGTTTATCAATATTTCATCATTCCCCACACCATTTTTAGTTTAGTCCTGCAGGCTTACCCTCGGTCTCTTGTGCCGCGAGGCCAATTCTCCAGCGCTGCCTCCCGTTTGCCCCTGCGGTCGCTCATGCTGCGTGAGCACCTCCCCCGCGCAGCGGCTCCTTTGCTCCCTTGGCCTCTTCTGCAGCGGGGCCAGCTCTCGCGCACTGCCGCTCGTATGCTCCTGAATCACCACTCCCGGGGCCTGCGAAGGTCAACACTTAGAATCATAGCTAGACAACTCCAAGAATAACATGGGGCTATGAATCATACTAATTCACCTTGCGATTTTGGGCAACCGCAGCAGCTGATGGTTCGGGGCCGCCGCTACTCACCAGTTTCACCGTTTTCGCGCCCACTGTGTATAACACCTTGGGCAGTATCACCACCCCGTCCACCACCTCCGGCGCAAACCGCTCGTCCCTGCGACGGGGCTTGACTACTATGATCTTTAAGCGATGCGCCCGCTCACTGAGCTCTCCCCAATTAGCCAGGGTGCGAGCTTTACGCGGCGCGCACAACCCCCGTTCTTCCTGGACCACATCCTCCAGCGCTGAAGCGGAGGGCTCCACAAGCACGTACTTGGCAAACGCGTCTAAATTCTTCTCCCAATATGACTTCCAGGCGCGCGTCCCCTGTCCGTCGCGCCCACAGCTACATACCTTCATTCCGTTGAAGGGCTTCATCCCAGCCGTCACATCTGCCATTATGAAGTGCGCCACTGACTCGCGCGCTATGCTAGGCATGGCAACAAAATTCGGTGCGCCTTGATCGTACCCCAGCTGGTGCGTTATGCGATGCGGATTGTAAGACACGGTCTCAAAGGTCACAGCCGCCGTCAGGGACGAGAGGCCCCCGGGAACCGCCCAGAGCATGCTCTTCGCCATGGCTGCAGTAAACTCCTCATCCTCCCTCACCAGCACCTCCCAGTCATCATCCTGGTACATATCGAAATCTGCCACACTGGGCAGGGACTCCACATAGGGACGCGCTTTGAACTCAGCCGGTTCGTCAATGACCCCCTTCAAGCTACCGCGCGGCACTACAGCGGCCCACCTCAGCGCGCGATAGTATACATCCTCTTCTACCCCCTCCCCAGCCTCTTCATTTTCAACCACGCGGGCAACTGGCGCTACACTCTCGAACCTCTCAAAGAGGAACATCTGCAGGAAGTTGGTGCACACATAGCTGCACACGTCATAGCGCCCCACCGATCTCACCGCGTTGGCCTTCATCTGGTCAAGGCGCGCATAGATGGTCCCCAGAAACAAAGGCCCCAATGCCAGCCGCCTCCCACTCGCTAGCGCGGCCGTTATTGGGTAGAGGGAGTAGTTGACCCCATCAGACGGAGGCCCTTCGAAGACATGGCGCGATAGCCACGCGGTCAGAAATGCGGCTAGATGAAACGGGCTGCGTGGCCTTACCCCTTCAACACCGCGCCGGCGGTCGTCCTTGGTATACTCTCCAGACTTGGCCGCTTCCTTAGACAACCCCATCAAATCACGGTACCAATAGATGGTCCACCCCTTGAAAGTATTCTTCAATGTTTTGCTTAGAGGAGCCTTCGCAAACTCGCTCACGGCCAGCGTAGCCATGGCTTGCCCTGCTTTCAAACCTTTTACTATTTCCCGTTCTTAGGAAGATAGTTCGAAGGTGCAAGGGTTGATGTCCCCCACGATGGGAAGCTTCATCAACGCGCTTACATCCTCCAGAGTCGGGCCAATCTCCCCGTCTACCGTCACGAGCGTATGGGTCTCCACACTCCACCGCGACAACAACACGTCTAACCATGGCGTGCTTCGTTTCATGTTCTGGCTGAAGGTACTCATCACAGCCTCGTGAATACCGGCTCGCTGCAGAACCCCGACAAACTCGGCGCTGTCTAGGACTTCCTCGGTCCAAACTTCTAGTCCTTCCCCAGACGCGCAATAGCTGTCCCACGCGGGGAAGGCGTAGGGGTATTCCCCCCTCTCCACCATGAAACGAACGCAAGACTCAGGCGTGATAAACGTCTTGTGCCCGGGCCGAGCCTCTGCGCGAGCAAGAAACAGGGGAGCCTTAGCCACGGACGTTTCTGCGGCAAAGTAGGGGAGCTTCGTCCACAACGCATCCTCACCCCCTAGATAAGGGGCTCGGCACCAATACTCCACGTCTAGGACATCCCGGCTGCCCTTCTTCAAACTCTTTCTCTCGTTCGGCCCCAAGCCTCGGGGTACACTCGCCGCTGACGTTGAAACTCGAGCCATCAACACAAACAAAGGACCACGGCGCGAAAAACTCACTAACAAGCGCTAGGAAAACCTCTTCACACACGAAGTTCAGAGAAACTTTAAAATGGATGCTTCAAAGTAAGGAATCACAAGTGCTCCAGACAAAGACCAAGCATTCGAAAGTGTGGAATTGAAACCAAGGACCTCTTTTATACCTCTCAACCGGTGCCTCGAAAATGAAGAATTGCCCGCAATAATGACCATCATCAATCGTCGCGCCCTTCAACCGTCAAACAGTCGCGTCCATTGGCTCGTAACGATCAGAAATCATAAATAGCCGTTGTCCGCATTGAACGTTGGATATGACATCTCGGACACGTGGTAGCTCAGGGTTGACCTTCACAGCTAGACATTTCGACCATCAGTCGCGTCCCGTCTCTTGCTACGTGCTATGCACGCGCATGCCCATTGACCCAAATGGTCGTACACGTACAAGGGGGCTAATGTAGGTACCCAATCTACGGGCGCCACGTGGCACCCCATTTGCCCATCTGGCAATCCACGTGGGCGCCCTGGCTACCCCAAAGTTAACCGTGGTCAAACCACGCCTGGACAAAACCGCGCCTCAACCTTGCCCCCGCGGCAGGCTCGGCGCCTGACCAAGCCTCGTTCAAGCAAGCTCCAAGAGCTTCTCTTAAGACAGGCCCCGCGCCTGTACAGCTCCGGCCAAAACGAGCGCCTGTGCATGATAGGCCCCTGTGCCTAGCACGACCTAAAGCTCCGTGCCCCAACATTTAACGGGCCCAGGCCCCTAACTCTTTAACTTACTCTCGCTCGGGACCCCTCCCTGTGGGCAGTGGAACGGAGGCTAGAACCGAAGGGATTGTTGAGCCGCGCGCTTCACAAGCGCGCGAGGGACCAGTCCCATCAACCAGCTAAGAGAGAGAGATCTACCCTCAGAGTCACTTAAATACCATATCTTAAGCATTAAATGCTAACCCGACGCACATTTAATGCGATAGACACGTGGCGAGCCGTGGCTAGACAAGCGCCTGATCCTGTGGCAGAGGGCATCCAATCGCTCGCTACGGCTGTTGACAGGACCTCTCCAGGTCATGATGGGGGAGCTCAGGTCTGCCCAGTCACGGCGCGCCACGTGTCTGCACAGTGCTAATCACTCCTTACTATAAATAGTCTCAACACATTTATGACAAAAAAAAGAACAACTCCTAATCGCATTTATTGCACGAAGCACTACTGCCGCGTGAATTTCTCTCTCTCTTGTTTGCCCTCTCGGTTCTCGCCCCTCCACAGCTAGGAGACTCGAGCGAGTTGGCTTCAGTGACTGCTAGAACTCTTAGACGGGCCCCACGTAGGTCAACCTTACGCTTCATCGTCAAACACCACAAACACATATTACATTTATACTATACATAGAAAAAGTAGAATCTGATGTTTGCATTCACTGGACCTGAATATTGGAGTGCTACTTATTCAGTGTTGTGGTCATTTTATCCTAGAAATAGACACTCGTTAATCCCATGAACACTTATTTGGGAGGCGAATCTGTCTTAATAAGAGAGTGTGCAACACTCGACTTAATCTACCTTTCATTGCATTATCGCTTATAAATTATTTAGTATGCCATGTCACATTATTAAATATACACTATTCATTATATTTAATTTCATTTTATTATGGGAACAGTTTATATGAAAAATATTATACAATATTTTTCCAACAGTGAAGTTCCTACATACTTTAATGAAAACTGTGCAATCTTTCCGCATTTGTATTTTCTTTGTAATTACAGTGTGGAGATTTTATGACCATAACATGATTATATTGATTTGATTATAGTGATTACAAATGAAAACGTGATTAGACCAGCAATATAGTCAAGATTGTTATTTTTTTCCCTTTTTTTGTTTTTGTTTTGAGACTATTGTCATTGTTTTAATTAACAAAGATGGCCACCCCTATTGGATAAAGAAGTTTTGGTGATGAAGTGCTTCTATTGGTTTGGTCGAAACTATTGTTGCAGTCAAGTTGCTTTCTTTCAATATTCTAGAGACTAAACAGGCGTGTAATGAACACTCTCATGTTCTGTTTTGTTTATATATCATACCTGTAAGTGAAGATTTAGGGACTTGTTTGCTGTTTGAAATGTTATAATATGATTTGATATATTGTAGATTTAGCAAAAGCTATTTCCACATGCCATAGATATCTCTTGAAAAAGCACATATGCTATGTTTAGATTAAGGATTTGGGAATAAAAAAGAAAAAAAACGAAAAAAGTGAGGAAAAAGAAAACAAAAATTCTCTTTTATTTTGTTCTATTTTTTCTCATTTTTTTTTCCTTTTGTTTTTTCCTTGATAAATCCAGATATCAAACACAACATTAGAGATTATCATTTTATGGATTTGAATTATGTTCATATACCCAGGCAAGCACATATCCACATATCCAGTGAACTTCGTTATCAGATTCTGGTTATAGGTAACTCATTAGTTAGATAATGAAATGTGATCCTTAGATCTATTTATATTATTTTCTCGAGAAAACTTAGTAGTCTCTGTTGGATCATTTTGGTACCTCATATGTATCTTGAGAACTAGAGTTTGTTTCCATTGCTTAACACATTTTGAGACATTACTGCACGACTTGAATGCCTCGAAATCATATAATTCCAATGTTTGGTCGAGGAAAAAATCTTGTGAACTCCTTTTCCGCCCTGAAATGGAAATATCTAACTTGGATGATTCAAACATTGATATGGATATGCATGCATTTCACATGTAATCTGCTCGTAGCCTTTGAATTGTTATTGATGATAAAAACATATAACTAACAGTCCGTTTGGTACCGACTTTTCGACTAGCTTTTTTTAAGTTTATAAGCAAAAAAGTTAGAAAATTTTAATTTTTTTACTTTTCTGTTTTTGTTTTTTAACTTATCTTTAGCTAAAGTAAAGCTAGAAAAATAAAAAAAAAACTAGAAAAACTTGATTTTTTATTTGTAAACTTAAAAAAAACTGTACTAAACAGACTCTAAGAATGTCACAATTTGTTAGTAGTTTCAAAGACCGGAAAATTAACTTAGGCCATCAAAAGCTGGTTTCATACGGAACTGAAGTTCCTACAAAATTAATGAAAGTATGCTATCTCTCAGCGTTTGCATTTTCTTTGTAATTACAGTGTGGAGATTGTATGACTATAACATGATTATGTTGATTTGATCATAGTGATTACAAATGAAAACGTGTTTAGACCGGCAACATAGTCAAGATTGTGATTTTTTTCCCTCTTTTTTTTTTTTTTTAAGACTATGGTCATTGTTATAATTAACAAATATGGCCTCCTCCATTAGCCAAAGCTTTCTTGCACCTTGATCCATTGACTTTCAATCATTTTCCATTGAAATTGCTAAGAAATAGAAAGATTGCTACAAATTTTTGAACCAATCTACAACCATGAATGTCGCAATTCAACATTTATATGTATTAATCTAGGAAAGGGAATAAAATTTATATTTAAGATCGGCCACAAACGAATTATGCCATAGTTTTGGTGTCATAATCGGATTATTAATATTGTGACATTGGACGCGTAAAATCTAGAGGCTGCCTTAACTGTATTGAATGGTCACAATAATTACACCATTAACAAGTCATCAAGAGCATACAAATGAGAATAACCAGAAAAAAAAAATTTCTTGGGAAAATAATAGAAAATCACCTATACACATTGTGAATGGGATAAAAGATTTTGTCATGCAAGGGGAAAATAGGGAACTTGATGGCATTGAAAATGTTTATTTATTTATTTATTTTGGTTCAACGGAAGGCATTGCAAGAAGGGCCGAAGCCGAAAAGAAAATTTGAAGGGAGGAGGGTTTGAACTTCTTACCTCTCTAATAAAAGTCAAGAACTCTGATCAAATGTACTAGCTTCAGTTGATTTAAAAATGTTTGATTTACTTGCTCAAGAACTTGAGTAGATTTCCCACCTTGTTATAATTATTTAATTGACCCGAATTATAGATTCAAGTTCCAAAACTCATGAAATCTAAAGTGCGGGATCATAATTAAGGTTTTGATGTTTTTTTAATTTTTCAAACAAAAGACAATAAGAAGTCACGAGGTAATAGTAACAAAACTCTTGACTTTTTTTGAAATCTTTTGGATTTATTCTATTTTTTCATCAATATGAACAAATCTCAAATAAATGTGAGTACTCACTCTGTAATTGTCTAGAACAAAACAAAACTTTTGAAAAAAAATGTGGTAATTATTTGTAGTATTTGTAAGAAGTGCAAAAAATTCAAAAAAAAAAATTACTAATTTTTTTTAAAATTATAACTATTTTTTGTGAATAGTTCCCAAATCATGAATAATTCCAATACCTTTCCCAAAAAAATGATTTAGTTAACCCAAAATTTTTCGAATTTCTAAATTTTTTTTGAATTTATCTCAAATCTACCCCACATATAAATACTTCTTAAATTTTTTTGAATCTTCCCAAAATATTACAAATGTTTATTTTTTATATTTATTTATTTTTGAATTATTCAAGGCAATTATAGAACGCAGACTCATTTCTAAGTTTTTCTATATATTTTTTAAATAGAATTTTTCTTAAATTACTTTCCAAACTATTACTAAATATTTCTTGGACAATTAAAGGATCTGAATTCAATACAAAGCAATTTATCACGATTTTCCAAACAAATCGTACAATTGTATGTGCATGCAACTCTAGATTTCTCTCGTCTTTTTCTATTCTAGGGCTATAAAATGAATCAAGTTAACTGTGTTCAACCTATGTTTGTTTCATTAAAATTATGTTGGAAATAGGTTTTTTTATATAAAAAGTTTAAATTTAAATACATTTTAAAATTATTAATATTCTAAACTCAACTACTTAAACTTTTTTGGTTACGGTTCTGATTCCAGTTCTGTTTTCGTTTTTCGTATTCTTAGAATAAAAAAATTTGAAAACATTTCATTTTTTTTTTTGTTCTTAGAAACAAAAAATAGAACAGTTGAAAACATTTTTGAAGAAAAACAATTTTGAGAACTCAAAAAATATATATTTTTTTAATAATTCTTAAAATTAGAGTATTTTTTGAAAAATTTCTCAAAAATAAGTTTGAAAACATTTTAGCAAACGCAATTTTCCTGAAAAATAATTTTTAAACTCAATCTGTCAAAAATAAAAATCGTAACCAAACGGGGGCCTTAGGTACTCGTTTTCGGCTCGCGCGTTGCGTTTACATCCCCACTTTCCAAAGGCAACGGGTCAGGTTTGTGTGTCAACCACGCGGTGGTGTAAGAGAGACAGAAATAGACATTTGAGTCTTTGACCCCATTTCTCTCTCTATCTCCTCACCTCTCAGATCTCTATTTTCCTGATCTCTCTCTCTACATTTCTGTTTAGGGTTTCGTTCTATTTCTCAATGGCACATGACGAGGAATCGAGCCCGCTTCTAGCGAAGCAAACAGGCTCAAAAGATGAGAAGAAGGTCACCGAGCCAACCACCGCTCCTCCGCTGGCTGCGGCGGTGGAAAAACATTCACCTCCAGGGCCACAGCCGCTGCAAGGATCTGTCGGCGCCACCTACGGGTGGACCGCTGACGGATTGCCGATAGGGCACGGGAGCGTGGTGGGTGAGCCGCTGCGTCGGGCTCAGTGGGACTCCAGCCTCTTCGCTTGCCTTGGACGCAACGATGAGTTCTGTAGCAGCGATCTTGAAGTTTGTGAGTTTTAGAAAGCTTTATGCATTTGACGCTCAATCTTGATGGATATTCGGATTTAGTATCCCAATTAGATCTGGTTTTTAGGCTTTAGTGCTAATTGTTAATTTTTCCGTTGTTGCATTGGCTAATGAAATTAAATGTACATACATATATATATATATATATATATATATATATATTTGCACGGGTATGTGTATGCATTTATATTATCTGTTGACTGTTAACTGATAAATAGAGAGATTGATTGGGTGATGAATTAAATCCCCAAGTAATTAATCAGCAAAAAAAAAGGAAAATGCTATTCATACAAAATTTGCATACAAAATGATGTGGCAGTGGTTGTGTAAATAAAAGCCATTATGGTGTGTATTTGTTTTGAAGTAGACACTTAATTTTGTATGAATTTTTTGTTTGTATACCCACAAAAAAAAAAAGAAGTAAATATGGAGTTTGGGTGGAGACTGGAGGGTTATGCGTTTTAGGGGACTCCAAGGTTCTGGCTTGTGAGAAAGCTGGAGCTTTTAAAAGAGGACTTGAAGACATGGAATAAAGGGGTTTTTGGTAGGGTGGATGTAAGAGTTGGCAGGTTTCTGCAAGAAATCAAATCATGGATGAGGAGGAGGGCAGGGAGAAGGTGCAGAGGGCTGGAAAAAAAAAAAGAGGAGAGGTGGGGAGACTCATGATTTTAGAACAGGTGAGTTGGCGCTAGAGGGCTTGGTCTTTGTGGGGTAAGGAGGGGAATAGGAATGCCAAATTCTTTCCATCGAATGACTAATGCTTACAGTAGAGGTAATCACATTGGAAGAGTGCAGATTATTGTTAAGTTGATTGTGGGAGCCCTCTATTAGTTGTCAACCCAATTAATTGGTCATGCATTCACTTTCATGATGGATTTTGTATTGCAAGGTACAGGTCTCTAAGCTTCATATCCTATTAATTGAGCGTTGTGATCTGTATTTCATCTAGTCCTCTTGCTGCATTGCTTTTTGCCCTTGAGTTTTCGTTTGTGAATTTTTCTGTTTTTTTTATTACCATTATGCTTGTGCTTCTCTCTCTCTCTCTCTCTCTCTCTCTCTCTCTCTCTCTCTCTCTCTTTCTCTACTGATAACTTGACATTTAATAGGCCTCCTTGGAAGTGTGGCCCCATGTGTGCTTTATGGAGGCAATGTCGAGAGGCTTGGATCTGGTCCTGGGACTTTTGCAAATCACTGCTTGGCTTACTCTGGTCTATACTTAATTGGCAATTCCTTTTTTGGCTGGAACTGCCTGGCACCCTGGTTTTCATATCCAAGCCGTACAGCCATCCGTAGGAAGTTCAACCTAGAGGCAAGTTATTCTTTCTATTTCCAAATTCCAGTCTCTTTTTGCCTTTATTGGAAATGATTTTTGCTGTATTTTCTTACGGTTACCTGAATTCCAAGTGATGTGACTTGTTCATGACTTTTAGGGTTTAATAGTTAGCTGTCAGAGTGATTACCGCCGAAAAGGGGACGAACCCTGAACAACAAGCATATACAAAACAATATATCTCCTATAACATCACTGCCTATAAAGTGACCTAGGAAGTCTACAAAAGCAGTCAAACTAAAAAGGGTAACATCAGACATCCAATAAAGTAGGGAATTGATAAGGATGACACTCCACTCCATCAAAAGCTCTGTAATTCCTCTCCCGCCAAATGTTCCACATTACACAATGCAGAATAACTTCCCAAATCCTTCTAACCCTCCTGTTCGGATAACCATGACCCCAACATTGCATCAATGCCTCCACTGATGAAGGCATCACCCACTCCATCCCATGCGAAGAGAATACTGTGTTCCAACAGTCCCAAGCCGCTGGACAATGTAATAGGAGGTGATTAACCGACTCATCACTTTTCTTGCACATATAGCACCGGCCCAAAATAATCTTCTTTCTCTTCCTTAAGTTATCCACTGTCAAAATAGACTCTTTAACTGCTGTCCATACAAAAAAAGCCACATTCAGAGGTGCTTTAGTCTTCCAAATCGCTTTCCATGGATACAAGCTTTCCCTTTGGTCTCTCAAAGACAAAGCTTGATAGAAAGATCGAACGAAAAAGGACCCATTCCCTGAAGCTTTCCACACCGTTGAGTCACTGTCTTCCCTATTAATTCTACAATTGTACAACATTCCAAATAGAGATTCCATCGAATCTAGTTCCCAATCATGTAAATTCCTTTTGAACCATGGATCCCATACCATGTCATCTGTGGAAATGAACAAATAACTCTCCACCGAGGCTTTCTTATCTCTGGCCATCTCGTAAAGTTCAAGGAAAACATCCCTCAAAGACTTGTGCCCGCACCAACTATCCAGCTAGAATCTCACCCTAATACCATCTCCACTCGTAAAAGAAATATGCTGAACACAATTCTTCCAAACTCTCATGATGCTTCTCCAGACACCCAACCCATAAGTTTGACTTTGGGCTCCAGTAGACCACCCTCCCCACCTGTTCCCATATTTCCTCGACACTACCAAATGCCATAGGCTACCTCTTTCCATTCCAAACTTCCAAAGCCACTTTCCTAGAAGATCCTTGTTGAACATCTTGAGTCTTCTAATGCCCACTCCTCCCTAGGCAAACACACCTTATCCCATTTCACAAGATGGTACTTAAATTCCTCGCCCATGCCACCCTACAGAAAGACCCTTTAAAGCTTTTCAAGCCTCTTGGCTACATAACTTGGGATTGTGATTAAGGACATAGTATAAGTAGGAAGACTGGACAGAGTGCTCTTGATAAGCGCTAAGCGCCCCGTCCCCCCTTAGATAAGTATTGTCTCTTCCACATTGCTAGCCTTTTTTTGAAACCTTTCCATGACATTTTTCCAAACAACTTTACCTTTGAATGTAGAACCCAATGGCAATCCCAAGTAGATAGTGGGCGGAGAACCCACCTTGCATCCCATATTAGCCGCCAAACCTCGAAAATCCCTTACCTCCCCCATTGGTATGATCTCACTATTTGCCAAGTTGATTCGTAGCCTTGAAATTGCTTCAAAACACAACAAGGCACAGCGCACAAACCTCAATTCCTCCTCTGAACTATCACAAAAAATAAGGGTGTCATAAGCTAATAGAAGGTGAGATACCATCAGAGGCTCTCCATCTCTGTGATCCACACGAAAGCCATGAATCAAACCTTCCCTTTCAACTCTGGTAAGCATGTGACTCGAAGCCTCCATAACTAATATAAAAAGAAATAGAGAAAGAGGGTCCCGTTGTCTTAGCCCTCTAGAACTCTGGAAGAAACCGTGAGACACTCCATTAACCAGGACAGAAAATTTCACAGTGGATATGCGAAAGAGGATTCGTTGCTTCCACTTTTCCCCGAAGCCCATTCTCTCACATATAACAAAAATTTCCAACACACATGGTCATACGCTTTCTCAATGTCAAGCTTACATAAAAGCCCACGTATATTTTGACTTATATACCATGTTCTCAATGTCAAGCTCTATGATCTTATATGATGGTAGAGCCTTATTCAATTGATTCTAGTGTGTTATTTTCCAATTATAAAGAGGCAATTATCTTTTACTCAGTTGATGTCTAAGAAGCACAGATAAGGATATAGACACGGGACACATCAATAAAAAAATTAGTGATTTGGCACGTGTGAACATTTCAATTCATATATTATATTTTTTTTGAATGACACAGTTGCATGCCAGTTGAAAGCAAATATATTCCTTTCAAATGCAGAAACTCTTCCATTTTACAAACAAACTCAAAATTGTCATAAACACTACAATGAAGACTGTACAAAAGAAAGGTTAATGAATAAACGAAGCCAAAAGACAAATCAATTTATGCAGTGCATCAACTCCGATGAGGAAGAGGCAACCCTCTAAAATCTCTTGATCTAGATCTCCACATAAACAAATGTGCCTGGAGAAATTGGTCGGAAAACATAATACAGAGAATCGCTCCAGTTTTTTAGCAGACTAGATTATTATATATCACAGAAGGCAATTAATTTGATACTCCAAATACAACAAATCATCACACCGATTTAAAGTTCAGCTATGATTTGATCGCATAAGCTGAACTGTTTGTAAGACATAAACCCTGTCTCTTTGTGAAACTGAATTTTGAAGAGTTCCTATAAAAAAACATCACTACACAGCCGAATATAACCCAAAAAGAAATATTACTCTATTTAAACAGCTAGCTGAAAATTCAGTGGTTGTGCCATGAATCTTGGTTGGAGCATTTGTTCAAACACTTGGGATGAAAAAATCTGCCACCATATTAATTTGGTTCCATCATCACCCCATAAGAATTTCACACGCTCACAAGGTGAATCTGAAGACCAACCACATATCAGTCAAGACTCATATTTGTAACAACAATCATGAACTCTCATTAGCCAAACATCATACATAATAAGACTAATATTGAACAATTCTAACCTGTTTACTAATAAAAATGTGGGACGATATCAGTTCGGAAGTTGAAGGTCTGGTCTTCAAACATTAACCCATATATATATCAAACAACAAAGGCGGTAGAAACATAGAGAATAAAGGCGGTGCAATCTTGGAAGGCTGTGGAAGAGCAATGGATAGGAATTTGGACTTGAGGCGGTGTGAGTGCGGACAAAAGGATTTGCTCACCACTGAAGTTCTTCTGTGATACATTTCATGGGCACATGTTATTGGTTGTTTGTTGCGGAAAGATGGATACATCATGATTGGTTGGTATGGCGGCAAAACAGTGGCTGTAGTGTGAGACCTGGTCTGTATGGCCGTGAATCTTACCGTCGGTGAGGCGCATAATCGTATGAAATTTGCTTAATTAGTTGAGGGCATAAAATTAATTCTATAGAGGGAGGAAAGCAGGTGGATTTCCCTTTCTATTGTAGTAGGTACATATATGTTTTATGTATATAGATGGAAATGATAATAAATTATTTATTTTTTACATTACAAAAACATCCTAATATATACTTTATAAAGCTATATTTCCAAACAATTTGAAAGTTTTGGGCTTTAAGATTTCTTTTTTCAAAAAGCGGTAGGTTAATAGATATAAATTCACGTTGTTTTTATTTTAATTGTAGGCCCAAGTTTTTTGATTCAAACTTCCTCCATGGCTCTGTTTTTCATGTGTCCAAGTGTTAAATATGTATATCCCTTGAGTGTCTGACAAAGACACGACACCTTTGTTGAAGTTTCTGTGCTTCTTAGATTGACGTTTAAGCATCAAGATACATGTGATTTCCTTGAAAGGATTCCTAAATGTTAAAATTATGTGGATGTCAATGTACATAAATCATGTGTACGGCCTTCATTTACGTTTTATACAAAGTTTCGTCATTATATGAGTGCTTATATGAGGGTTAGTTGTTTAATAGTTTTAGAACTGTAGAACACTTCTGTTTTTTGTTTGTTGGGGAAGAGGAGGGGGGGAGATAGGGTTGGATTTTGTTTTTGTGTGGTTTGATACAATATCCCACAATAGGGTAATGCTAGCAAATAATTTGCGGAAACTTCAATGAGCTCGTGTAATTGTCTTATAATTGAGGCCACTCTTTGAATATTGAAGTGTCATAACTCAGGGCTAAGCCTTTCTGTTATTACTTTTATGGAATACAAAACAAAACTTTAAAGAACTTCTGTGCCTAATGATAATGCAGGCCACCAAGTGTTTTTCATCTCCTCCAACCTTTGTGAAATCAAGAGTTTCTCCTAACTACCCTAAACACTGTTTGGCTAGAGGGTAAGAAAGAAGAAGATAAGAGAATTTTTCTATAATATTATTTGTAGAGGGGAGACAAGGTGTTGGGGTGGTTAAAGGAAAATCTGTAGCCTTCTAACCCCAAGAAACTATTAATATGTTTTTTTCTCTCTCTCTCTCTCTCTCTCTCTCTCTCTCTTTTTCCCTTTCAAGTGAGTAAACATATTTCAGGTTAAATTGTTGACATTTGACATTTATGAAAATCAAATTTTGATTCAACAAAGCTATTATTTTCTTGGAATCTTTGGCTAGGCACCTTGTTATGTGTTTGTTGAACTTTGCTTCATCTAGAACATTAGATAAATCATGCATCTTTCTAAAGCAAATTAATTCGAAAGTAGTTTGCTCATTTTCCATTATTGTGAAATCTCATTGCAATGTATTTAAAACAACTGTTGTTTTGTGGTTGTTTGGCATATTGGCTATGTTTTTCTTCTCTCATCTATGATGTTTTAAATTATGCTTAATATTTTATAATTTGAATGGGCAACTTAAATTTAGACAATGTTTGGCCTTGGCCATTCATGTGGAGTTATTGTTCTCTACAGATAACATCGTCAGCGTAAATATCACGATCCTCAATGTCCTGTAATCCACTAATAACTATGCAGTCTGTTGAACACTGACATCAGTTTAAGCATTGGGTTTTAGAAGCACGGATACAGACAGGGGATGGACACAACACTATATTTTTAGAAAACGAGGATACAAATATGACGGATACAAAAAAAAAAAAATTCTTTTATATATTTTTATTTGTTGGGTATATGCGTGTAACATTTACAAACTATCAAAAACACGATAAAAACAACTAAATAAGTTTAGAATTATAATATAACAACTAACAAGTTAAGGATTTGAAAAATTAAATTTGTGTTATGTATTTTGGTTTTATGACCCAATTTAATACTTTTAAAAATAACGTCTAAACACTGTTGTATCTCAAAACATATCCAACTAAGGGACATGCCTGCCCCCGATCGGTCTGGGACGTGTCCAATGAAAATAATAATAATAATCAATATTTTGGACATGCCATTTGGCTTGTCTGATACTTGACACACAGGGATACATGTTGAACGTGCAAATGGCACCCTAAATGGCGTGTCTATGCTTTTGTGTGGCTGCAGCTTGCTGCATATTTCCATATTTCACCTTTTGTCCTTCTTTAGCTTAACTGACTTGTAGCTGGGCTTATTTTTATGTAATTGATCCCTCTCAATTGAAGCTCCCTATTTACTTGTATTTTTTTCTTTTTCCTTCTTCTCTCCCTAGGTGAGAGAGTTATAATGTTTTTGTTCTAGAGGTTTTGCTATTATAGCCGTTCACTTTTTTGGATTCAGTATTGCTAGTATTTACTTCAGTTTCATGGTTTCCATTGAATCAAACAGGGCAGCTGTGAGGCACTTGCCAGGTCGTGTGGGTGCTGTGGTAGTTTTGTGGAGGATGACGTGCAACGCGAGCAATGTGAGGCAGCTTGTGACTTCGCAACTCATTACTTCTGCCATACATGTGCTCTTTGCCAGGAAGGTCGTGAGCTCCGTCGTAGGCTTCCTCATCCTGGGTTTAATGCCCAACCTGTCTTGATTATGATCCCTCCAGGAGAGCAGACAATGGGTCGTGGTGGGGCCTGAGAGTATTCTGCCTCAGCATTGGCAGGTTGAGCTTGCCTAATATCAGTATAATATGATATTGACTTTCTGCTCAAACTGGATTGCATCATCAAACTGTGCTTTAAATTGGGTGTTACATGTATAAACAATTTACCATTATAATGTGTGTGTTTTGGGTTTTTAGTACATAGTAATCGACTTATTATGACTTTTGTATGTGGACTGAAGCGAGGAATGTGAATAAAAGCTGATGATCCTATGGTCTCATTCTCACATATGATTGCGTGGCTGGGCGCTATGCTGTATTGCTCTTTCTCTCAATTGTGATGCGTCAAGTCCTTGAAACCGAATGCTTGGCATAGATTCAAGACTTAGAAATGGCTTGCTTCTAATGCTAAACTTGGTGCCTAATTGAAAGTAGTTACCAGCAAGCAGGCTGTTCATGCATGATAAAGACATTTTCAGCTCCCTGGATAAAAATTCCTGAAACGGGGCTTGTATTGATTATTGAGAGAAAGCTGGAATGAATTAGACAATTACAGATTCAAATTCTTCTAGCGTTGAGGAGTAATTACAGGTTCAGAGTGGAGAGGCTAACCTAAGGTTACAACTTCTCTCACTCATGGCATCTCTCTCCAATTTTATCAAACCTGATTCAGACTGATTAAACCATGAGCGATAGCTTCAAGTGACAAAATTACATCTTGGAGGCATTTTTTCTTAGGTAGCTCTTCAAGGTAAATGGAATTTCACGTGAAGTGCACACATCCCTCATGAATATATGAATTTGAGTTGGAAATAAAATTTCCTGATATTCATTTCCTTCATATTACAGCATGCTTTTGTGCAGAATAATAAAAGTTCATTCTATTACAAAACTCAAAATTCTCTTACACGACTCTGTTTTGTATCAAAATTCCCAACTAATAGTGATAAAAATCTGGGGGCGTTTTAACTCTTCTATGACCAGAAATGCTAATGTACAAAACATCCCTCCTCCCAACACAATAATAATAAAAATTGGCCATTTTGATGAGCGATGACTCTCAGCATATTTCACCAACTATTAGTTGCGAACTTCAATGGAATTTATAAGTTGAAGATTTCTAGTCAGCTGATTAATGGTTATACAAGCAACCACAATTTTGGCAGCAATAATAAAGAAAGCTAACTGAACATCACCAGCGAGAGCGAAAATGAAGCCACCCGTAGCACAAAAGAGAAACTAACAGCATTTCTACTCACTAGTCTGCTATCATATCATTGTGGGGGTAATCTCCAATTATGAAGTGAAATTTCTATCCATATCATCAGAGAAAAGGAGAGAAAATAACTAGAAAATGCAACCATCTCTCACAAAATGGTACCAGACACAAGAGGGTGATATTTGAACACAACAGCGCAACCTAAATGAGTTGAAACATTTCATGTTGCCCAATGTCTACTCTCCGGGGGCTGAAACACCTTGCTTCAGCCTCTCCTTCTTCATCTTCTTCTTTGAGATTGGCTTCTTTTTCTTTGGTGGAAGGCTCTTTTGTGCATACAAGTAAAGTAAATAATTTCCAACAAGGAACGTCAGTAGTAGGCCACCAACAAGAAGCAAGACTATCAGACCTGGGTTGAACCCTTTGACTTGAGGATCCTTGATCACATTTTCCTGTTCAACAAATTGGATAACCAACGTAAGTTTGTATCGCATTCCAACAAATCATTGGTCCAAACAAAAATACTTAGAAACACAAGAAAATTTATGCAAAAAAAAAAGAAAAAAAGAAAAAAAATAAAACAAGCCTAGTACACGAGTCTCCCACCACTGCAGATCTGGGGTATGCAGCCTTACCACACATGTAATGGAGTAACATTACCTCTATAAGCCAAGGCCCCAACCTCTAAATTCATGCAAATACTATTCAAATTACTACTTAGTGAAATTACAACACAGCATTCAAAGATTCCATTATCTCAATAATCATCTCCTGTTTCTTTAAAAAATTGAACGCTTTATATCTGAATACATTCATCAACAACCAATGGAAACAGATGCAACCAACTACAAGCACAATCACTACTTACAGTACAGTCCCTTGAGGAGATCGATTAGGTAGAGTGCAACACAGCCTCTATGACTAGAAATTGGATGACAAATGTAAATTTGTATCACATTCAAACAACTCATTGGTCCAAACAAGAAAACTGAGAAACACAAGAAAATTCAAACAACTACTATTCACATTACTACTCAGTGCAATTACCACATAGCAATTTCAAGGTTCCATTATCTCTGAAAAACAAAAAGAAAGTCATCTCATGTTTCGTTCTAAACAATTATATCAGAATACATTCATCAATGTCCAATGCACATTGAGGCAAACAACTACCTTGAACAATCACTACTTACCGTTTGATCCACATGGATAGAACAGTAAAGTTGACTCTTGGTATACAAATTATCTGCTTAGTTTACCAATAACTGAAGGTTCCTCAACAACAAATTGCATCACCAATAAATGAAATTTTTTTAGGAGCTTGAAAACAGATGATCTGAAATTCAATTTTTAAGATGCCTGGGATTCTAAACTATAAAGAATGCCTCTCCCTCTCTATTTTTTTCTTTTCTTTTTTTTTTTTTTTCTGTTTAGTATAAAGCATGCCTAAAGTTTATATGATCGAGATATTGAAAAAAAAAATTCACTCTTTTATGCTTTCTGGACTTCAATCCTAACTACCGCTCAATTGTATCTCTGGTTTTACTAAAGTTTCATTCCAGCTTTCGGTTTTAGCCCTATTTATCCCAAAACAATAAACATATTCAATATATTGTTCCTGTTTTCACACTTCAAACAATGAAACATGTTCCCGAAAGTGAAATTCGAATTCGCTTAAATAAGATTGAAAGACCAAAAACAACAGATCTTCGTGACCGTAGAATAGATCTTCAACCCTACCTACCGCTCAATTGTTTCTCTGGTTTTACTAAAGTTTCATTCCAGCTTTCGGTTTTAGCCCTATTTATCTCAAACAATAAACACATCCAATATGTTGTTCCTGTTTTCACACTTTCAACAATGAAACATGTTTCCGAAAGTGAAATTCGAATTGCTCAAATCGGATTGAAAGAACAAGAACAACGGATCTTCGTGAGCGTAGATCCACACAAATAAGAAACCCTAGATCATGGCACCAGAGGCTACAAATCCAGTTCAAACAAATAGATCTCACGAATCAACGATCAAAATCGATAGGATAGGATTTGCGATCTGTGAGAGCGTACCATGCGATCGAATGACGGAGGAGTGTGATCGGCGAACTCGGCTTCGTAGTCCATGACTCGAAATCGAAGACGAGCGATCAATAGATCGGCAGATCGATTGTTGAGCTTCGCGATTCGCTGAGTTGGAGATCGAACAGAATGCAAAGGCCGACTGCCAATAGAATAAAATAGAGTATATCTGTAACAGTCAAGCTGAATATTTAATTTAAGTCCTCGTGGTTTAATCTAATTCTGAAATCGCCTCATAACTTTTCTTCTCCTTCCTTTATGCCACCTTGAGTATTGGATGTAACTTTTACTTTGTTCATGAGCTTTTAAATTTTTTTGAACTTATAAGCTAAAAGTTAATAAAAAGGCAGAAGTCTATAAACAAAAAAATTGCATCCAAAAACCAACCCAAACGTGTACTGTTACTCATAATTCAATTTTTCAATTTATTTTTTCACCTACAAGACACAATGTAGTAGGACTTATCATAATAAATGGACGTGAGACACATTTACTTATGTCTTGTAGATTAAGAAAATGAATTGAAAAATTAATTTATATTTCAAAAGACAAAAGTTTAATTATTGGAATAATGTTATCTATTAGTATTTGGTATGTAATTATGGTTAGTAACAAAATAAGTTTCGGCACAAACAATATAGTTATTTCAAGAAAACTCCGTAACTCAGTGAATCCTAATTTGATCCGAGCTATTGGAATTGGAATAAGTTTGACAACATGAAAAAATCATGGTGATTTTTTCTAAGAATCACGCAAAGGTAGATTAAAATGCTTGCTTGTAACCCACATAAATTATATTCTACCTTTTAAGCTAAAAGGTAGTGAAAAAGCCAAAAGCTTATAAGAAAATCTACATCAAAGGAAACAACAAGAATCCTAATCACAATGTTATTTGTGCCTCAACAATAAGAAATATAAATTTTATATAAAAAAACAAAGGTCTAACTACTAATATAATGGTATCTATTGCTATTTGATACGCGTTACCATCATAAACAAAATAAGGTTCGGTACAAATCGTATGGTTAATTTAAGGAAACATGATAAATCAGTGGTAATAAATTGTAGAGCTTAAAGAAAATGTAAAAGTCGCGGCCAAAAGTAGAAAAATGTAATTGGTTTGGAGTAAACAAAAAATTTACAACTAGTTCGTGGTCTTTAATCTATGTAGAATATGCAAAGACGGCCATTTGTTTAGTTGGATTGGTGAGAGTGGAAACTATATGTCAAAATGTTCTTAACTTGTAAAGAAAAAAGGCTATGTACTATTGCATTCTGCATACTGGAAGATGTTTTTATATACTGGGATAAGGTTTCCTACCTGGAGATAGCTTCAATTGGCCACAGCCTAATTAGGGTTGGAATTTCATTGGAATACTTTATATCTTTTTACAACCAATTCTTTCTTCTTTTGTTTTTTTGTCTTTTTAGTTATGCGATCAGGGTGTTAAGATTGATCGTTTATGTGGATTCACGAAAAATAAATCTTTCACGGTCTAATTTCAAGAGAGTGGTCAAGTTTCGAATTTAGAATGTTTGAATTTACAGTTAGAGCTAGTCTCTGTTTTCATTCGGCTACCCATCATAAATGTTAGAGTCAACTGCCCAAAACAATAGTATAGAATTCTGTGTGGATGTGTATTGTAATAGTTTTTGACTTTGCAATTTGGGCCCACAAAGACTATAAAATTATACATTTATATATGACCAGCCCAACCCAATGCTCTTTGGTCCAATTCAAAACTAGATGGGCCAAGCCCAGCCTACAGCTCAGAGCCAGGCCCTTAAATTATGAGCCTTATTTGGGCCCACAATGGAGCAGGCTGTGTGGATTATGTGGACGCCATCACTATCCACGTGATCAAAGGAAGGTCTCCCATCACATGGATATCTAATCAATCTCAAGATTCCCTTATGGACATTGTGGGAAAGTTTAAGATTGTATTAGAAAATGAGAGTAATCCAAAACAGAGTCCAAAACAGGGAAGTAGTTATCATTACAGGTAGAGCCCCACAGGCCCATCTCTATCACAATGCTCCAGAATCAAATAGCATGTCAGCCGATAGAGCAATGCTATTTGAAGCCGCGCCTGACCCTCGGGCGGTTGTAAATAGCAAAATTCCAGCCCATATACTAAAAAGGCCTTACTCATTGAAATTATTAATTTTTTTAAAAAAATTTTCCTATTTGGTTGGTGCATCTCACCAACTCATTCAGATTTCTTAGATTCTTATTGGACAAATTGCATCCCTTGCTATGTCCATTCCCCATGTGCCCAATTGGCAATTCATATTTCTTTTCTTGGCATTATCTTTATATTTTTTTAGCTTTGATGATCCCCGTATTGTAGTGTTATCATTATGTTGTCTGGGGAATTTGATTCCCAATCTTGTTGAAACGATACAGTTCACATCAAAAGTCTGCATCTCATGTATACAATAGGGGTGTACGTGGTAAGTTCGGTTTAGTTTTATGAAAGAATAAGAACCGAATCGATCTTTATCGATTCTTGAATTTTGACCGCAGAACCGAACTGATTATCTGAAGGAACTGAAGCAAACCAACCCGAGATGATTCGGTTCGATTCTCTAGTTCTTTCTTTGCCGAGTTGGATCGGATTGAGTAGGTTCGGCTCCTTATAAAGTACAAAAACTTGTTTAGTTTATTTAAAAATTTTAAAAAAAATAAAATAAAGCGACACTAAAAAATATAAGCCACACACAATAACCCTACTATTCAAAGTAATACAAACCAACATCCCACACAGTTTCCCAATTTATTTCAAAGTTCTGAATCCTCATACTACCATATTACATTCCATTTTGCATAAAATCTTAATAGTGTCAAAATTAAGATTAAAACACCTTGCAAGGTTGAGTTATCTAATGTTAACTCCAAAGTAAACCACCATTTCTTCTTATAGCTTCATCTCCCTTTAGCTCATATAAAGTCAACTGAAAATCAAGGGAGAGATAAAATAAGAATCAAATAATTACTTTAACATGTAATTATGAAATTAATATAATAAAGTAAAACAACTTCACAGGTCAAGGAGTATTGTTTCAAGGAATTACTTTACAGGTTATGGATTACAACAAAATAAAATAACTTCAGTGCAAGACAATTATGTGTTTGCAAATCATAATGCACTTAAAGAAATACTCAGCTGACCAGTTACCAAAAAAAAAAATATGCATCTAAACTTCTCTTTAGTTTTTCAAACTTACGGTAAGCTTCTCCATTCAAACAACAGTGTGACCAACAAGGATCTATTTCTGTTAAATTGCTAGCTGAAAAAGTGACAATTACATACTACTTACCTTATGATAGATGCATTTGAAATTCCTTCATAAACTTGATGATCTTCTGTTATGATTGAAAATATAAAACATAAAGATTGAATAAAAAATTTATTGCAATAATTTAAAACGTAAAAACTATAGAAATAATGATAAGAGACATACTCGATTCAAGATCCTCAAGTTCATCCAATCTTTCCTCGACTTCAATTGGCACTAAAAAAAGCCCGCAACCAATTTTAGGTGCAAATTAAGCACTCCACTGATATGTATTTGGTAGCAGCTGTCCACATATTTAAAAAATGATGCAAACATGTATCTATCTGTCAGTAGGACTTTATATATAGTTTCATACTTCCAAGGAACAGTAGTTGCCTTTCCTTAGCTAATACAGACCACTAATAATGTTATCTAGTAGTTTATACACCAAATTCTAATAGTTTAATTACATGTTACTTTAACAAATAACTTATTGTGTTAACTTTACTAAAAGAAAAGCAAAGCACATTGTATCTCTTTTTCCCCAACATCCATTACATAAAAAAAAGTTTAAAAAAGTAAAAAGAAAGTAATCAAAATCCAAAAGCAAGAGGCAAAGGCATCTCAAAAGGAAAAAAGTCAAGGCACAAAACTTTTTCTATCACCTTCTATGAAAACCCCTCTAACCCACTGCCGTCCCCCCCCCCCCCCCCCCCCCCCCCCCCCCCCCCAAAAAAAAAAAAAAAAAACAACAAAGAAAGAAGAAACAGCCAAAATTCTTACAGTAAATGAAACAAAGTGACAAATTAGACATTGCCTCATTTCTTTAAGAAAATCAAAACACCTTTAACTACAATTTTGAGTAAACTGCAAGACATGACAGCTTCACATCTTGTCTGATTTTACCACTGATTTTTTGGTTTTATGCCCCAAATTATGGTTTTTACTTGTCAGCATCGGATGTCTAACAAATCAGCCCTAACTTTTGTCAACAAAAATACAACTCTGCACAAGCTAGATGAAAGGTACTAGATTAAATTTACCATAATCAAAACCCTATATTCTTCCGAGAAAGATTCTAGCAAATTAGCAATTCAAGATGCACTATAGAACTGTCAGCAGAGCTATCAACGGGAAATACCAGTGGAAAATGTCACAAATTTACTCAGATATGAAACCCGGATCTTCTTGCAATCGAACCAAAGCTTAAGAAGAACCTCAATATGCGTATAGACATGCATATATGTATACACACACCCAAACATATTCCTTAACCTAGTAAGAACACAACGATGTAAAGAAGCAGATCTTGAAACCCAAGTCCCAACTGGCCCAACGCTGACGAATCACAGATCTCAAGCAATAATAATGTAAAATTACAGAACCGAAAACCAAACCGAACTTATCGAATTTGCAAATTTGAGAATCAGAATCGGACCATGGGTATGCCAGAACTGAACCAAATCAACCCAAGGGGCTTGGGTTGGTTCGGTTCTTGAGTTTTTCTGGTCTTTTGTGCACCCCTAGTATATAATAAACGAGTAATGAAATCCATGTGATAAGCTTAGCTAGTGTGATTATTAATTTGTTAATGGGTTAAGTACAAAAACACTCATTGAACTATGATTCAGTATTACTATACTTCTCTAAACTCTAAAACATAATAAGTTGACCACTTGAACTATCAATTTATAATAATCAACCACTCATGCTAACAATTCGTTGGGAAAATGGATCACAAAAATATAGTTTTATACATAAATTGGTATTTTTTTATTATAATAATTACTTAATGAGTGAAATGTCTCTTGAAATGATATGTAAATATAGGAGTAATATAAAAGGCATTTCAGGTATTAAACAATTATTACAAAAAAATAATGTGATTTACCTAAAAAAAAAATGAATTGTTATGAACATGTACAGGTTGCATACTAGTTTTTCATCTACTCTCTTTACTGACTACTAATAGAAGGGGTTGATTGAGACAAATTGAAAGTTCAAGGGGTCAACTTATTACATTTTAGAGTTTAGAGAGGCATAGTAATACTAAATTATAATTCAGGGAGTGTACTTGTAATTAACTTTTTATTAATTAATCATGCTTTAATCTGATCGGAAAAAAAAAAAAATAGCTCGATTGCGGGGACAATAATGGTTGTCAAAGGTACTACAATTGAATGCACTTGCCATGGTTAAAGCTTACGCTCCTGCATTTACTAGCATGAGTCAGTAATGGGGACTGGTGAGTTGTCACATTGAAAGAGAAGGAACAAGAGCGGCTTAGCAATCCATTTCTATTAAATCTGACAGTGCTGTGCTGGGATGGCCAATCTTGAAGATGATCATGTATTTGGAAATTTCTGAAAATTATGAAAAATCACGCCCGGGTGTTAGTTTAGTGGTAAAAGATATATAATGATCCGAGCTAAACTCAAACGTTCTAGGTTTGACTCTTTTAGAGCGGATCTCAAACTAAACACAAAGTGGGGTGAATTTTATGACAAATATGCAATAAGGGGCAAAAAAATGATAAATAGGCATTTTAATACTTTTTTTTTTTTAATTCTCTCACTATTTCAGGCAATAGTGAAATTTATATATAAACCAAGCTTTTTTCCTTTGAATTTAGTGTTTTTTTTTTGTTAATTAGCAAAGAGTGAAAGTCAAATCTAAAAGCTCAAAAAAAAAAAAAAAAAAAAAAAAATTTACCTTCCTTTCGATAAATCAATGCTATAGCACTTGAAGTGAAAAGTACAGATTGAAAGGTTACCTTCCAAAAAACATAATAAATAAAAGCATAGTCTGAAAAAAGCTATTGAAAGGGTTCTTGTAACGACCTCATTGTAGAAGCCTTGCGCCAACCTTCAAACGTAAATGTTACTCACGAAGACAACTTTCACATAGAAGGCAATCATGAACTTGGGTTTTTGTTCCACTTAGCTAATCAGTGGTAGAAGTCTAGAAGATGATTGATGTAGATTATGCGGTCTGGCTTTTCCTCTTACAAAAATTCATGTGCCTTGTTAGTGGGCCACTACCTAGTCGCGTAGTTCACGATTTTGTGATAAGAGATGCACGGCCACGTGATGACTAAACAAACTTATCGATATGGTATTGAGATCTGTTTTATACAATTAAAGAATGCATATTTAATATCTCTCTTTTGTATTTTAATATATCCAAAGCTTCCTACAAGTCCCCCCCCTCTCTCTCGCTCTCTCTCCCTCTCTCTCATATTTTCTCTCTATTGGGGGGGGGGGGGGGGGGGGGGGGGGGGGGGGGGGGGGGGGGGGGGGGGGGGTGTGTTGTGTAAGCTATTAAAACTGATCACCGAATGAGGTGGTAAAATTTGGCGTGTCTTTGAGCTTTTTGTTTTTTTAAATCAAAAGTTCCAGTTTCTCCATTGCTTTAACACCCCCTAAAAAAAAACGTTAGAAATTATTAGAAAAGATAAGAGAAAAAGAGTACGAGATGTTCTAATACCATGTTAAAAAAGATGAAACTAATGTGTAATCACAATATATTATAAAGTAAAGAAAGATTACAAGAAAGAAGTAGTAAGTGTAGAAAGATCTTATTGATATAATGCTTGTATAAGATGAGATAATTTTACAAGAAATATTATAAGCTATATATAGGAGAGGATAGAAAACAACAACCTAACATTAACCTAACAAACTTAACCTTTCTTGATAATAGATTAAACCTAACAAACCTAACCTTTCCTGACAATGGAGGATGTATATATGTTCATATTCACAACCTCCCTCAAACTCAAGTAAGGAAAACATAAAGCTTTTTGAGTTCAGAGAAGATATAATAGAAACGTCAAAGGGATGCTAGAGAATGGCCGGAGAGACACTGGAGGTCGGCCGCAGGATTGCTGGAATGACGCCAGAGATCAGCCAGGGATGGGCGGAGGGACGCTACAAGATGACCCAAGAGACGTCGGAAGTAGGCCTCAGGATGGCCGGAGGGACGCCACATGATGACCGAAAAGACGCCGGAGGTCGGCGATAGGATGGCCGAAGGGACGCCACAAGATGACTAGAAAGGCGCCAGAGGTCGGTCGCAGGATAGCCGGAGGGACGACAGATCAGGTCAGCCAGAGGATGGTTAAAGGGATGATAGATCAAGTCGGCCGGAGGATGGCCAGAGGGACACCAAGCCAGATCAGGTCGGCTGAAGGATGACCAGAGGGACGTTAGAGGATGGCTAGAGGGACGCCATATTAGGTCGGCCGAACGATGGCCAAAGGGGCGCCAGATCAGGTTAGCCGAGTTGGCCAAAGGGACATCAGAGGACGGCTGCAGGATAGAGGGACACCAAAATATGGCCAAAGAGGTATGGCCAGAGTGGTAGGTCTGGTTTAAAAGGCCTGGTATAGTCAGGAAATATCGGCTCAGAAGGTCCGAGACAGTCAGGAAATGTCAGTGTTTGAGATAGTCAGGAAATGTCAGCTCAGAAGGTCCGAGAATGGTAGGAACCGGGTTGAACCGGTCAGAGATGGCCTGACCGCAACCACTATGTGTGGTTATGGTTGTTGAATTATGGGTGAGACAGGTAGAGAAGGCGTCGACAGAAAAGGAGGATGTTAAGATGAAGATGTTGGCGGCGAAGGACTTCACTTACGGTGAGAGCATGAGCTGAGCGGTCCAAGAGGTGGACGGTAACGGTTGAAATGCTGGAGGTGGCCTAAGAGGAGGACGGTGGCGGTTGAGATGTCAGCGACGGTCCAAGAGGAGGTCGGTGGCAGTGGAGATGCCAGAAGCGGTCCAAAAAGAGGACAGTGGCAGTGTAGATGCTGGCGGCGATCGAAGAGGACGACGGTGGCAGTTAAGATGCTGACGACGGTCTAAAAAGATGATAGTGGCGGTGGAGATGCCAAGGGTAGTCCAAGAAAAGGACAATGGTAGTGGAGATGTCGACAGAGGTCCAAGAGGAGGACGGTGGCGGTTGAGATGCTGGCGGCCAGCCGTCCAAGAAGAGGACGGTGGCAATGTAGATACCGATGTGGTCCAAGAGGACGGTGGCCGGCGGCGTCCAAGAGTAGGATAGTGACGGTGGAGATAAAGAATAAGTAAAAGTAAAAGAAAAAGATCGGAGGGTAGCCAAAGAGGAGGAAAAAAACCTTAGAAGTTCTAATGTGGAAGATCTCTTGAAGGGCAACCACAAAGCATACTTTTCCTTGGTTATGATATCATATTAGAAAAGATAAGAGAAAGAGAGCATAAGATACTCTGATACCATAATAGAAAAGACAAGACTCATGTGTAATCACAATGTATTATAAAGTAAAGAAGGATTACAAGAGAGAAATAGTAAATGAAGAGAGATTTTGAAGAGAGATCTTATTGATACAATACTTGTACAAGATAAGATAATTTTACAAGGAAGATTATGAGCTATATTAAATATAGGAGAGGATAGAAGATATCAACCTAACAAACTTAACCTTTCTTGACAATGAAGGATACATATATGTTCACATTATATTCACATTAATAAAAATTACGAGTTGATAATAACTTGGAACAGACGCAGAACTTGTCTTAATTTTATTGCATCTTTAAAGAAAATTAACACCTTTTGCAAGCAAATGTCAATGCCTTTTTGGAAACCTTGATCTTAACACAAATAGTTAGGCTAGCATAACTTTCTAGTCTCTTTTATTGAAAAAAAATATGGACTTTTGTCCCCCTTTGTTGGTAGACGGGAAATTTCTTCCTCGCACCCTTTTAATAATTCCAACTCCTTATTTATGCAAATGGATTCCTCTCCAAAAAAGAAGTATAAGGCCTGAATAGTCTGATTGTTACAGTTTTAGGATGATTATAATTTCTAAACTTGTGGACATAAGGTCCAATATTTGTACACGTATGCAGCGTGGAGGCTTGCAGCACGGCGCCTAGGTCCCATCATAATTTGGAAAAGAACAAAAATTGGCCAGAAGATGTGAAATATATGCATACACACATATAAATAAAATAAGGAGATCGCAATAAAGCATTAAAAAAATAAAAAATTCATTCAGTTCTTTGTTCCGTTATGCACAACAGGCATTCGCCAACTACAAAATAAAGTTTGATGATAAATATGCACCTACTTTTGTCACTATACTTTACCAAACCAATACTCAAACCTCTGTGGCTGCTTTTGACTATGAAGTTTCTTGTAAACGCAACAACCCATCTCTCCCTAACTAAAGAAAAACCACCCAAAGTAAGAAAATGACTCTCCACCATCTACTTGTCTCTCCTGCTCTATGGGCCACTCTAACTAATTGGAGAGAGTATGACAACAAAAAATTGAATCCCCAAGTCCCCAGAGTCTATACAAACATTATTCCCTGTTATTTGTGTTATGCATACATAATAAACAAATGACGATATACAGTTGCAGAGGAACCAAAATTTTTCATAAGTACAATTATTAATTCTAAGATAATGTAATAAATATGATAATATTTAAAATTTTATATATTAATATTTAATGTTTTTTATACAAAATAATATTTAAATAAAAATAAATAATAAATTACAATAATTCTCTTCGTTGTTTCATATTTTGAAATATTTGTAAAATAGTTTTATTGTCTACGGTTTTGAATATGTTTCTTTCAATGTATGACACCAGTTAATCATTCATCCACTCATTTCTCATGCGATTGCGTAATGAAGTCTTAATAATCTTTACTGTAAAAAAAATTCTCTTAATCGATGCAGTTGCAACCGATAAGATCAATGTCAACTTCATAAGCAAATAGACTAATTTAGAGACGCTATCCTTCTTCGTCTGAACTAACTTTTGAGCAAGCCAATCAATTTCTATCACTTTTGAAATTGATCATTAGAGCTTACACCTAGAATGTAAATCTCAAGTTGATTATTAAGTACCATAAGGCTTAAGTGAAAAAAAATAATTAGGATAAACAAGTCAAGGCAAAATATAAAATAGGTCGGATTTAAAATAAAAAAAAAATTTCCAATTTTAGGGTAGCGGTCATCTGCCCTCGGCGCTTGGTCGGTATACAAATATATATATATATAAATAAAATTATAAAGAAGATTATGAAATTTGATTTGAATCAGGCTAGTTCCAAACCACCATTGAAGCTTTGCTCTGATGAGGAGGTGGAGATGGTGATCATACCATTCAAGTCAGAGACACTGTCGTGCAAGCTCTGCAGGAGTTGGGAAGTGCTGAAACTCAAAGAAGGCTTTGCTCTTGGGACAATGGGGACCTCAGCCTCACCCATGAGCATTTGGACCACACCCCTCATTGTGGGTCTAGCCATTGGGTCAGGGTGAGAGCAACCCAACCCAATCAGCAGCACCTTCCTCATCTCCTCCTCATCAAACTCTCCACCAAGCCTTGAATCAGCCGCCGTTAACAACCTCCCTTCTCTATGCAAACTCCAAACCCATTCCACCAAGTTGCTAGCCTCTTTCTCAATAGGCCTTCTTCCACTAGCAACCTCAAGAACCACAGCTCCATAGCTAAAAACATCAGTTTTCTCAGTAGCCCTTCCTGTCAACAAATACTCCGGAGCCAAGTAGCCCATTGTTCCGGCCAACACCGTCGCGTCCGGGGACTTATCATGCTCCGTTTGCCTCGCCAGCCCAAAATCACCTAACTTGGCATTGAACCCTTCATCCAACATTATGTTACTAGTCTTCACATCTCTATGGATCACTTGATTTTCACATTCTTGATGCAAATATGCCAATGCAGATGCAACACCCATCAGAATTTTTCGCCTGTGGGACCATGGCAATGGCATTCTTGACTCAAACAATGCCTTATCAAGACTCCCATTAGGCATCAAGTCATAAATTAACAGAATTTCATCCTTCTCGTGGCACCAACCTTGAAGCCTAACAAGATTTCTATGCCTCAGAGTCCCAATTATGGACAATTCGGATAGAAATTCCGCCTTTCCTTGGCCACTATGACTACACCTTTTCACTGCAACAATGCCACCGCTTTCTGGTAATATACCTCTGTAGACTGTCCCGAATGCGCCATGTCCGATAATTCGCGTGGAATTGAAGCATTTGGTTGCCAATTTGAGGTCCTTGTAGCTAAATTCCTTCGGCATTTTGATAATTTCCGATGCCGAAGAATCAGACTTTTTGACATTCTTGAACTTTTTAGAGTAAACCCAGATCAGAACGACGGCAAATAAGGCTAAAACGAAAGCCCCAGCTGTTACTACCCCAACTAGAGTGCCTGGGCCTTCTTTGCACAACTGGTTATGGCAGTTATTGCTCTTTTCTGGGGTCAGTGAAATTGTACTATTTGACTCCGATGGTGGTGGTGTTGGTGGTGGTAGTGGTGGTGGTGGGTTTACAGAATTAGCCGTTGTATTCATCAAACTAGCCGTTGGCGGCGGCGGCGACGAGGGTGGGGAGGAAGCAGACTTCGAATTAAAATCAAAAGATGAACTAAAAGTCCACCATTCAATACTGTGAATCTCAGTACTGCCCTGAGTCGACCCAGAGAACCCAACAAACATGAAATCGCTCACGTACTGATCAAGATCGACGCTGAACGATAAGATTGGCTCTTTGGGCTTGAGATTCGAGTACGACACTGATATGTTGAACACCCGAGTCGACCCGGAATACTGGATCCATGAGTTGACCAGGTCGCCGCGTTTGAGATCAACACCAACAGTTTCCAAATCACCAACCTGTGATGACACCATTGAGTTTAGATCCAAACCCACATGGTTTCCATTAATGTCCCTGAACTCTACGTCCATAAGAGTGTCAAATTCTACTGCGACGACGCCGTTGGGGCTACCCTTTTGGTCCATAAGGCCGAGGTATCCACCCGCGTCGCCGACGGCGTCGTCGTCCGGCGAGATGACAAAGGCGAGTCCGCCTCCAATTGAAGATGGGTTCAGGTTCGTGACGGAGAACGAGAAGAATGTCGAAAAACTCGCCAGAGTATGACTCCCCGGCTGCCGGAATCTAACTGGCTTAGAATACAGAGCTCTGCCGGCACCGGAGTTGGGGACAGCGAGGTCGCGAGTGAGCCTCACGCTCCCATTGTTGAAGTGGGCATCCCCGAGAAGCTTCAAGCTACTCAACGTCAACGTTCCCAAGTCGAATTCTGTACTTCCGACGACGTCGACGTCACCGGAAAAACAAAGGAATAGAAAGAACTTTATGCATATAATGCCGGAAAACGCGCCGGAAAGTGATGACATTACTAGTCCCGACAAAAACCCATTAGGGAATTATGGCTCGGTTGTCTGAAATACTCTTATTTCCCTGGATGGAGGGCGATTCAATCACGGGCTTCCAGAGAGAGACAGAAGGACAGAGAGAGGGGCGTGAGAGAAAGAGGGAGAAAGAGAGAGATTGATTGTTTTTTTCCCTTCAAAACACAAAAGGAACTAACTAGGAATCCAAGGGCGAGAGAACACAGGGAAATTGAAGTATGCCGGGCCCAATTTGTCGGACACGTGTCGATTCCAACGGCAAAATTTTTCGTTGATAAGGAAACTTCTGCTTCCAACAACGGTCTATCTTTTCACAAAAGAATCCCAGCACTCATGAATCAAGCTAACTCGATTTTCATGAGTCAAAGTGATTTGGATTTGTTTGGAATTTTGTTTGATTTTGAGCTTACAATAAAAAAATTATTGTAAACACCACCTTATTTTTATTTAATCACTTATATAGTAGTGGCAAATGGGATAGATGGATGGCCCACCCCATACAAATGGACTTCAAAGCCTAAATAATTTCTCCTTAAACCGGGCAAAGTGATAAGTTTGATTGATTCTTTGAACTGACCTAAGAACCAATCAATATATGTCATAAATTTTGTTATGCATATTACATATATGTTTAAATCAATTTCTGTTGTACTTAAATTTAGATATGTTTGAAAATTTTAAATGCATTGATCAACTTTATGCAAAATAAAGGACTTAACCTAGACAGGCCTAAATCGACTTGGATCAATTTGGTTGGATTTTATGAGTTGATCAGTTTGATTATGAGTTTAAAGACTTAGAATCTATAAGATCAATTCGATTACCATGTACATGCAGTCACTTCCTATTTTTTATTTGTACTTAAATAAATTCCCTTATGAAGTGGACGTGTAGCTCTGTTTGGTACCGGTCTCGGTTTCAGTTTCAATTTCTGTTTTTGTGTTCTCGGAACTAAAAAATTTGACGTCATTTTATTTTTCTTGTTCTTGAAAATAAAAAAATAGAACCATCGAAAACACTATCGTTTTTATTTTTCATACGAAAATGGTTTCAAAAACTCTGAAAATACGTTTTTAATGATTCCCAATACTGAGATGTTTTATGAAAATTTTTTTGAAAACAAGTTTTGAAATTGGCTTACTAAACGCGATTTTGACAGAAATAATTTTCAAAACTAATCTGTCAAACGCAGTTCCGTCGAATTTCTGAAAACGAAAATACAAAAGAGAAACCGAAACCGTGATTTGGTGAAGCTTCTAAATTGATATGTATATATGTGTGTGTGGGGGGGTGTTTTATAATCAATTTCTTTACAACGGTTGGCAATAGCTGCAAATCACAGCTCAACATCGATAATGAATCAATATCTGCTGCTCAAATAACTCTTTTCAGTAACCTTAAGCTTAAGCTTCTGATTAAAGGCTTGTTTTCATGAAAATCCCTTGCCATTGATCATGTTTATGCTTCTCAATTTACATGTCTCGCCTCACTGTTGACAATTCTACCATGCCTGCCCGGTATGGAACCCTTGACGGGCCTGCTCCTGCTTCATCTGTTATCTCAACTGGTTCTTCAGTGATTTTTCCCTTGTTGGGTAAGTTACTATTGCTTTCAGTTGGCATTGAAGTGGGTCGAGGGTGAGTTGAAATATCAATGGGACTATTTCTTAGGCTCCAATCTGTCAAGGATGTCCGAGGAGATATAAGAGAATTTTGTTCTTGTTTCTTCCTCTTCTCCCTCACCTTGGCGTGCCATTGCTTTATAATGTTGCACACTTGCACTTCTAGTACCTTACACTTGAATTGTGATCCCATCTGTCACCAAATATTTGCATTTTCAATCCAGTACCCTTCCAGTAAATTCACACATAAAATCAAAACCAAGGCTTTAGTTTCATTCAACCACATCATTCGTTATATATAGAAAAATTGTACGAATTTTCTGGCTGTCTAGCTTAATTACTGCAATAGTTCACCTGTGTTACAAGTGCGTAGAGGGGAAGTGTAATGTAGCTGCAAAGAACCTGAACTGTCACCCTGAGAAATAAAAGCCAAAATTAATTAGAATTAGCAACAAAGTCAACCATGAATTTGGAAACGTTTTACAACAATTTTGTTTCCTAAAACAACTATCCGGCACTGAAAACGCAAGTTATGGATGGCGAAGTAAGCAGCTTGATCTTACGCTAACACTACTCTGGTGACAATGATCCCTGTGTGCTCATGGTAACAAGAATCCACCCCAAACTCTGTCTGCAGTTGAAAATGAAAACTGGAAGTGTAATAAAATATTTGATAGCGTAACCTGTCTTAGAACCATACAGAATGTGGGAAGTAAAATAAATAAAAAAATACGGTTACCGTCACCCAAATGAAGAACGCAAGCTCGAATGCATTCTAAAATGATGCAGGAAAAGGTAGCAGTTGTTAGTACTCTAATGATACAAAACTACAGAAGAAGAGGAAGGCTCTTTTTTTTTTTTTTTTTTTTTTCACTTCAAAACTTCTTAAACATGGAGGAGGAAGTACCAAAAAAAGAGTCAAATGAAGAAGAGTGAGAACAAATCTTGGCTTCCCAAACCAGAACAGATCATCATGAGGTTGAACCGTGGGGGTTCCGATGACAACACCGTTCTGATTCTTGAGTTGAAGAGCCATTCTTGCAACAATGACTTGAAGTTTGGTTCCAAGCACAAGGACTATCTACATGGATAGTGGAATCAGCTGGAGACGAGCTAGCTAGATATCAAGGAAAAAGCTTATAGAAGTAGGAATTTAGTATGCTGCAAGGTTTATATACTTACCAGTAGCGGGATATAAGATACCCAGAGATACACATTCCAACCTGATTGAATTCAGAAACAATTTTGAAGAAGAAACTCTTGAGAACGCATCTTAAATTTACAACAATATTACAAAAAAACAAAAAAACGTTTTAGACATAACAAACTAAAAGGAAATTAACCATGCTCACCATGAACATCCACGAGCATGAAGATAACAACTATAAACCACATAAGAGGGCTGCCAAGACAAAGACACCCCACCATGACAGTAAGAGAAAGGTAATAACATATGATATAGTTATATATATATATATATATATATAGGATTAATTACACTTTGTATGTCTGTATTTTACACTAAATTTTATTTTAGGATTTTGACTTTTAATTATAACAATTAAGCCCTTACACTCCTAATTTGTTGCAACTAGAAGGGTGGCACGCACATAGTGCATGTGCTACACTGCATTCAATCACTTTCTCTACAATTAATTTAGTAGTTGGCAACTATAGAATTTAAAGAAGAAGTTTCATTATAGGTATTACATAATTACCCACCCTTATATGTGCTAAATGTAAAATGAATAAATTTCATGCCGTGGGTCATTTTTGTCAACCAAAAAAAAAAAAAAAAAATACCAAATTGGAGGCTTTACCAAGAGTTTACTTTATAATAGTATAAATGTCAACCTTTTGCTAACTTCTGTATAGAAAATAGTCGAAAAATTTGCGTATAACAAGCACGTTGCCTTTTTTAAGGGACAAAGATATAAAATCATACTTCTTCTTCATACTCTATCACAAATTCATCTTAAATTACTTTAAAATTATTAGTATAATTAATTTTGTGATGTTTATAATATAATTAGATTTCATATAAAAACTCTATATTCAACTCACGTGTAATAAATGTGAGTTTTTGGGATGAAAAATGGTAGGATTTTGTCTACTTGTCCCTTGAAAATAGTCATGTGATTATTACATGCGAATTTTCTATTAATTTCACGAATGAAAGATTGACATTGCAACAAATTAGAATTGTAGGGCTTAATTATTATAATTAAAAGTGAAGATTCTAAAAAAAAATTTAACGTAAAGTATACATATACAAAGTATAAATAATTTATATATATATATAATACATATATACATAGAGATAATAAATGATGCACAGCCATGAGGAACAGAGAATATATAATCTACAACCTGATGCTGACTACCACTTTAAAATCTTCGTCTAAGGATCTCTGTATGTACTTTTGGAAATTGAAGTTGTTGTGCCTTGAGGACAAATGAGCCTAAGAGTTCCACAAAACAAAAGCACTATGGGTTAATCAAGAACTCAATTTCCATCTTGGTTTTTAATTATGAAACCTATTTGAAAATTGGGAAAATCAAAGTTGAGAGATCATTACCAAGATAAAACCATGCCTCAAGGTGAGGTAATCAACTTTTGCTACTGAATAAAAGAATTGTCTGAAAAAGCATTTCTGTAACATTTCACAGTCAGTATAATCCAGTCACCAAATGCAAACCATCAAAACCATATTACTTTTAAAACTCTTCTTGCAAGTTACTATCTTAGAATCAAAGGTCTGAAAAACAAAGACAAGTATGGTAGAGAGAGAAGTACAACTATAGAGAGGGAAACTCACAATCCACAGGTGAACTGATGTTTCTGTACAATGTGTCATGTGGCGTCTCCCAAATGTTGTTTGCCTTGTGAATCTGAATCGATTTGGATCTGATAAAGAGGTCACATATCAGAAACCCAAAAAACACAACATTGGAAGATAATGATGATCAATTTCACATTCTAAGAGTACAAGATCCACAGAAACCATTAATTTCTGGCCTTAGTCTATTACATATATAAGATCCAATAGAACCAGCAATTATTTCCGATGAGTAAAAATGGCTACAAAAAGGCAAACTGGTTTAGACTGCCCTAAAATGTGTAACTAGTTATATTATAGGAGAATTATAATCTTACTGAAAATTTATATAGAAAATCCCACTAGAATGATGTAGTGATGAAATTTTTTGCAATCTATCTTGAAATGCTGTTTTTGGATTCCGAATTTATTTAGTAAAAATGAAAAGAGATAAAAATAAATAAAATTACTTTGATTGTTTGGTTACAAGAGGAATGTGAAATACTGTTTTTGGATCCCGAATTTATTAAGAAAAAAAAGAAAACAGATAAGAAATGAAATTAAAAAAAAGAAAAAAAAAGAAAAAGAAAGATGAGTGATGAAATCATGTTCTCTCCTTTCTTTTTATCTTTGTTATTGATAAATGCCTATTTATTCCCTTTTTTTATTTTTTCTTACTTTTCCGTTTCCTTTGTTCTTTTCCTTTTTGTTTTCTTTTCTCTCAATAAATCAAATATTCAAACACAGCATAAGTATTTTGTTTTAGAGTGAAACACCCTAATTTAGCTATATCATTGATGAAAAATTTTTGTATATACAAATTTTCTGTTTGTATAGTTTCACTATATTAAATTAGGTCCTCATAACTTTGTGTTACAATTGAAAAATACTGATTTTACAGAAAAGATATAGAAAACCCACTGCAATGAAGTGGTCATAGAAATTTTACAATTAAAAATTATTTTAATGAGTATTTTTATTTTTAACTTAAAGACCCTAATTCAACTATTTCCATTTTATACAAAAGTTATATACTTTTGCCCGGTCAAATATATTTTCCAAGAAACAGCATAACAGTTTGAATCAAAACCTGACGTGTCCTATACCAAAATTTACAGTGCCAAATTGCTTCAACTACCTCATGGCCGTTTGTCCTCTAAAGTCAAGAACTTGCCAACTACTTGGAAATTTTGTAAGAGTCATTACAAAAGCATAAAAAACGTGTGGACATAAAATTCACTGAAGAAAAAAACAAAAAAAATCGAACCACTGGAAGGTGGAAAATAGCAATCCATCTGAGACCAAGGAGTTTCTAGAACCAGTAGTTCTATCCCATGTCAAAGAAGGAAAAGTCAAGACTACGATGATAATAAGTACCTATGTAACAACCTTAAAATGAAATAACTTCAAAAAATTATAATATTTTGTATAAAAATTCTATAAATTTTTTTTTTTGTTTGTATGGCATTAATCAATTATATTGCGTCATTGTCATTGTAACCTTGGTGGGAATGGGACTGTAACAACAAACGTAGCAAGGCAGAAATTTGATAAGGAAACATATGAGAATAAATTTAGAAGTACCATTTGCAGCTTCGTACTCAGTTGTTTGAGTTTCTTTCTCCCAAGCTTTCCAACGCCTCATCTACAGGGAATACAAAACGAAAATGACACAAAAAAAAAAAAAAAAAAAGAGGAAATAAAAAAAATGTATGGCGATCGATGATAAAATTTGGAGTGTAAAAGAACTTGTTAATTACCTTGGCCCTGCCCAAAGCCATGGTGAGTACACTATAAACAATTTGCATTACTGCTAGCACAAAGATGAATATGCGAAGCTGCTGAATCCCTTCTTCTGACACTAAAGAAACCATTTCCTGCAAATTTTCACTCGAATCAATCCATACCCACTACACTATTCTCTCTCTCTCTCTCTCAAGAAAAAAGGGGGCATACTTTAGCACTGCAAGAATCGGTGGGAACCGAACCATCATCCACAGCTTCCTCAGCATTGGCCAATAGTCTATGTGGCACTCCCCATAGACTACTATTATACATACCAATACCATCAACCGGTAACAAATTTCTGATATGGCCAACAGTTAAGTGTTCCAAATCCTCCACGGTGGAATTTTTCGTCTCAGGCTGCAATCGACATGGAAGCATGATGTTCGCAAGCCTTGTGGGTATGCAGATTTTGTCAATGTGCTCTTGTGTTACTGCTAATAGAAGTGACATGAACCCTAATAGCATAAGCTCTGCAACAAACCCAAAATATAAGACAATCAAAACAACGTATATATATATATATGTATATCTTAAATTTCAACGGTTAAATTCTTTATCATCACACCAGATTTAAGCCTGTCCACAGCATCATATAGGGCAGTCTTCCGATGTCTTTTGAGCCACTGTACCAATTCCACTATTCAATTAAAATATATTACATTAGCAATAATGAAGTAACAACCACATATATATATATATATATATGTGTGGGCTTGTGCTTACGTTGGTAAGGAGATGGATAGAGTGCTCTATAAGAATGGAAATGGAGATGATGAAGAAGCAGACAGCGGCAAAGGCCCACGTCGGAGTGTACTCGAGAGACCGTTCGGAGGCATCTTCGGCTGCCATGATCTTCTGGTGGTGGCGGTGATTAGGAGTTTCCTTTCCTTAGCTGAAGACGGGCTCAACGGTGGCTATGACTACAAGAAGCAAAAGACTTTTGTAAGTCAATATAAACTAAACCCAGGTTTCTTGTGACAATGATAAATGCTATTCTTCTAGAGAATTAATATAAAAAAATCTCGTCAAAATAATGTGACAATAAAATTTTAGTAATTTACAAAACACGAGCATTCATTTAGATAGTGATAAAAAAAAAATTGGTGAAATAAAATCGGTGACAAATTGTCACCAATTTTTCAATTATAAGTTTTTACAGCAAGTTGTTTTATACTATTAATACCAAAAAAAAGAAAATTATTTTACGAGTTTTCATTAGGAAAATCATGTCTCAAAATAAACAACGGCAGTGAATCTATTGCTTTGACAATGTAACAAGCTTTGTCCTTAATTAACCTCCTTTTTTTTACTATAAGAAAAACTCATTTTTTAGGATGTGTGTAGATTATTCGTGAATTTTTCTTGAACAAAAATGTAATTATGTACAAATAAATTGTCACTCTAGCATTTTTCATAAAGAATGAAGGAACCGTTTGGTTCTTATAATTTAACAAGAAATTATTGATATGCTTTTTGATTTTACCAATAGCATAATTGTAAGTTTTTTAAAGTTAAAAAAAAAAAAATCTGTTTATTCCCCAATAAATCATAAATATGAGGCAGATTGTTGTAACTGTAGGGTTTGGAAGACGTAGGGAAGTTCCCCTCTCTCCGGCTTCGATGACTTACTATTTCATTGCTGTGGGAAAAGCGACAGAGTTCTAACAATTCACTGGTCAAAATTTTCAGTTGTAATGCTTGACCACGTTTGGATGCAAGGAAATAGAGGAAGAAAAAAAAAAAAGGGAATTGGGTAACGGGGCATTCTCTTCCATCTATTAAAGAAAAAAGAGAGGAAATTGAGAGATTGAAAAATCATCTTCTCACCCTTCTATTTTCTTTTCAAACTACATGGAAGAAAAAGGACGGGAAGAAAATGGGTTAGCAATTATTTCTCTTATTTCATTTGTTTAAAACATATCACTAAATATTCAAACAAGAAAGAAGATTATCACTTGCCTTTTTATTTTAGTTACATTTTAATTAATTTATTTTCATGATGAAATAAAGGTCCACTTATATCACTAAATATATAGTTTATTCCTTCAAAATAAAGAGAGATGGTGTATTTGGCCACAATATACGCCACATAGGTATTGGCATTTTCTCTTAAGGTTAATACCCATTTTTTCCTAGTTTTCTTTTTCCTCCTAATATTTTCTGAGACGACCTTTCCATGGAAAAAGAAATCTACATAATTTATACCTTTTTTTTTGTTTTCAAACTATTTGACTTCAATAAAGAAAACCGAAACCCTATCATTTATACCAGCTGATTAACTCCAAGCGAGACAAATGTTGTGTCCCCGCTGATTAACCTCAAGTGCATGAATGATCCCTAATTTTTTATTATTTATTATTTCAAATAGGAGGAAAAATGCGGAAGCAAACTTCAACCCAAAGAATTCAAAGCATGTACTTTTCCTAACTACTGTTTGTCTAATTAATTATTGATTCAGTCTTTGTTGAATAAGTCACTCGAAAACAAATAAATTTGGATATTCCACAAATTATGCACAAAATAATTACTTCTTTTGGACCTCAAATCATCACAACGTTGCATTTTAGTCAGCCAAATAACTAATCTACTAATCAATAAAAACTAAAATAGAAACATGTCTTGAAGGAAGAACTTCCATTTTTTGTGTCATCAATCCCCTTGAACAAATTTTCCAAATTTGGATTGAAGAATTTTCCTACTTTATGAAATATCAATTAGGGTATATTAACGAAGGTAGAATTTTTTAATTTTTTTTTGGGTTCAAAATGTGAGGTAAAAGTTAGGTTCAGCAACACTTCGACCTTGTTATTATGAAGTTTAAATACTCTTTTATACATTAAACTAGTAATAATTCAAAAGAAATAGCCATCAAAGTTACTTTTTATGACTAACTTATAGACATAAATGAGTGTTGCATGGTATGACCTAGTGAAAATGAATTCCAATCATGATCATATTATTAGTTAAACATTAGTTATTGCGATTTGAGGAGAGAAATTTTTTAACCTAAAAGAAGTAGATCTTTGTCAGTTGAAGGGCAGAATGATTTTATTCTGATGACCTAACAAGCAGAAGTAAAGCTGGGGTGGCTTGAATGAGAAGAAAAGGTTAAACTCAGCAGACTAATGATCATTTGTAAATAGAAAATTTAATTAGTGCATTGGACTCTTAAAGAGTCCAATGTACTAATTAAATTTTCTTAAAATCAAGATTTAAAGGTTATAGTAATCATTTTGAGCATTTTTTTTTTAAATTCCTAATGCTTCTCTTTTCTCTCTCTCTTTTGTTTTAATCTTATTTAACTTGGGCACTAAAAGGCTATTATTTGTTTTGTTTTGTTTTGTTTTATAGTTTTAACTCTTCCTTCTTTTTTTTTTTGTGTTGAATTAGGAGTCTTAGAAGAACTTGTCAAATACCTAGGTATGTTATTTCAATTTGTCTAAGTTGCTTAAGACCACCTAGATACTATGAAACACTAGCTATATTCGTGCTCTATTTAAATTGTAAATCACCTAAAATTTTAAGATGAAATTGGTGTAGGTTCCCCCACCCCAAAACCCCACCTTGGCATTTTCACCACTTAGATCAATTGTTTTTCGTAAATAATTGATCACGATTCGTAAAAATTTATTTTTGGTAAACATTATGCTATATTTTTTAAATTCGACTATACTAGAAGTTGAGGCACACACATTGTGTGCCAAATTAAAAAGAAGGATTCAATGACTTTTAAGAGCATTCACAAAGTCTTCCAGATATTTAAAGTTTCAAACAAATAAAATTTATTTGTATGCAAAATAACTGTAAAATATAAGAAACAAGAGGCAATTACATATTTCAGAATGATAAATATTAAATTTCTTGAAATATTTTGTTCTCTACATGGGCCTTTGGGTCAAGATCGCCTTCAATACACCAAAGTTGAATATGAACTTCTTTTTTTCACAAAAAAAAAGAAAAAAGTTAATTCTGATCCAAAAACAAGAGTAGAAAACAAAACTTTGGAATGAAACTACCATACTCCAAAGAGTTCAGGCTTTTGTCTCCTTCAAACGACGGACTATGTATAGATTTTATATGGGAATTTTTTTTTTTATTTTGATCCAGTAACTAGGATGAATATCAATTGGCCATAGTCACAAAATTGCAGTTTCAGAAACAAAAAAATTTGTCATTGATATTCCATCTAATTTTCACTACCAGAAGCATTAATTGGGCTGTATTTTCTCGGTGGTTTTCAAAAAGAAACATTAAAAAAAAAAAAACCGATGAGATCATTCGTGATGTATACCTGTACCCTTTTATTGTTTCAATGAAACTTTCAAAGGTTGTAGATCAAAGGGATGGAGACGAAAATGATCCGTACGCCCCCATTTTGGTGCAATTTGATTTTGGACCACACTTTCCAAAAACCTATTTAGCATTTTCAAGCCTACTTTTTAAATAGTTAATCAAAATATATACTTAAATACTTTATTCTTCAATTTAGTTATCATTTATTAAAAAATATTCTGATAATACTCTCTAGTTTAACTAGCCGCCTCATGAATTATTCCAATTTTAACATTCGCCCAAGAAAAGAAAAGAGGGGAAAAAAAAAGAAAGGAGGGAGAGTGGGAGTTGTTTGTAAATTAAAATGAGTTAATTACATCAACTTCTCCTAATCTATTATTATTTTTCACTTTGCACCCATCATCTTCAAAACATTACAAGAAGACCCCCTCAAGTATCAAAGATCTTATTCAAACTGACACTGTTAACAGAATGAACAAAATGACAGTATTAATCTTGAACTATAAGACATAAAATACAGACACAGTCAACGAAATGTAAAATGACCAAGTATTGAACATTGTGATTATGACTTGCATGTTGATTACTACTACTTTGTTACTTGTCATCTATGAAAACAAAACATGTTATTTAAATATAATCCAACAAATTTACAAACAAATTACCCTACATATTTAATTTCACCATAGACACTTACATGTAAACCCAGTAGCAGTAATAGTAGGAGTTAAGAGATAGTTTCCTTACAATAGTTTGAATATGCCCAAGAGATGAGACTTCAAGATGGAGTTTGAGAGATAAATGTGATGGAGAGATAAAGATGAGGTTGGGATAGATCGAGTTGGGGACAGAGGAAAGACGATAAAGGAGAGAGGGAAAAATGAATCTCTTCTCTATAACAAATATATATATATATACACGTGGTGTATATATATCATATATTAAAAAAGAGGCAACTTGATCTTCAAAATAGTGTATTTGTAAAAGAAGGGTATTTTAGAGATAAAATAAAAAAAAAAAATTATCATGTGTAATACACATGACTAAATTCTATCCATTTGGCCTAACAGATGTTAGATAGAAGGGTAATATGGTCATTCATAATAAAAACAAAGGGTTTACTTGTAGTATTTTGTAGATGAAGGGAGCAAAATGAAAACTAATGATAAATTAGAGGGTGTTAATGTAATTAACTCAATTAAAATTTAAAAAAATCACTTTTAACTTTTTATATTTAAAAAAATAAAATAAGAATCTCTAAAATAAAAAACTGTATAAAAAGCCAGTTGGAGCACTAATGAGAACAGGGTTGGGTCTATTGGAAAGCACAAATCACCATTGAATTCGATGGGCCCAATGGTAAGATAGACTGGTTCAGCGGTTGAATATAATGCTCATATGATTGCAATGTGCCTTCAAATACACGCTATATGTGTGGTCCTAGCCATTTAACATTAAATTGTCGGTCCAATTAAATTTGCAAAGATGATAGAAAAGACACGTAAGAGGCATCACTGTAATGAGAAACTCAAGACAGAATGAAGTGATTTTTTTATTATTTTAGTGACTTTTTAAGTTAAAATTTAATTTTTATTTTGCTGTTATGTTCGTTGAGGTCATGCGTATCCTTCATTAAAAAATAAATTTTAATTTTTGTTGAAAAAAAGCCATTTTAGTAAAGTTGGAGAACCTTTTTTCGTCTTTGTTGATTTTTTTATTTAAAAATGAAAATTTCTTTTTATGACGGGTATGCATGATCTAACAGCACGTTTGGAACTTGAGAAATGGAATGAAAGTGAAAGAAAAGAGAAAATGAAGTAAAAGAGTTTTCCCTTCTCTGTTTGGTATTATAAAGAAAGTGAAAAGAAAGTTAAAGGAAAGTAGAGAGAGAAAGAGTGAGAGTGATTTAAATTTTTTCCTCTGCTTTCCCTTCTCTTTCTCTCTTATGTAGAATCAAACAAGGGAAGAGAAAAGGCAAGAAAAATTTAAAAAATTTTCCTTCCCTTCTCTTCCCTTCCCTCCCTCAATTCCAAACATTCTCTAAAAGAACATAGCAATTAAAAGAAATTGAATTTTGATTGAATGAAGTCACTCTAGACAAAAAAATGCAACTTCATAAGCTGCTTTCATAATCAAGGTCCAAGCACCCAGTTTCGTTTTTTTTTGCTCTATACAAGAATATGCCTTAACTGAGAAGCAGTCTTGGCATTACCATCATAGCTGTTAATCTCGCATCATATCGGTTTATACCGGCTAGTACATACCGCACCGGCTATAAAACAATCCAAAGAAACATAAGTTCCGCACCGGTTAAGATACCGGGCAATACCGGCAAATACCGGTTCACATCAGCTATACTGGATGACTTGCTCCCGCCACGCTCACCGCGATGGAGGTGCTTGTAGTTTAAGTGCAGGTATTCCCACTATCGTGTTCTCCCATAAGACTTATGTCAATCTAGCAATAAAAACGAGTAAAGTTTAGAGACCTATGCAAATTGAAATCGCAAACCAAGAGTGGAATCGATGACTATGGTAACTAAAATTTGACCGAAAACCTTTTGGTGTTTGAAGAGTTGTTTTGCTAATAACTAGGTAAACAATTGAATTGAAATTAAACCCAACGACTTGATTCTAGCTAAAGTAATTTGACAATTATGAAAATTCTACTACAACAACTACAATTATAGCTAAATTAACTTTTGATTTAACCGAAATTTCAAATGAAAACAAGTAAGAATTTAACTTGATTAAAAAGGGGGTTTGGGTTCAAATGTTTCAATCTACCAATTCTAGCACGGAATTTGAAATGGGGAGTTTGGGTTAACTCAAATCAAAAACCGTCCAAAGGCCCTTGATTCAAAAAGTTTAACTTTGAAAATTTAGGAAGCTCTAATTATTTTGGAATTAAGTTTTATCACCATTCATGGGTTCTTTAGAAATAAATCACATGTTACTAACTATGATTATAGATTTAAGATTTCTGCAACAATTAATTCCAATATAATTAGAGATAAAGATGCAAAATAGAGGACTCCCCTTTCATTTCTTATGCCTTCCTTGGTGGATCTTCACATTTGTCCTCAAACAATGAGCTTAGCTTGAATATTCCATGGTTGAAAGTTTCCCAAGATATAGAGACAACATTCTTGACTTGAAATCAAAAGTGTATATATATTGAACTATAGAAAATGTGAAGGATTACGTATAAACAACACTAGAAATCTAACTAAACACTTCCCAAAGCCCTAAATACAATAATATAAAGTAAATCTAAGCAAAATACAAGTTTTTCCCTTATTTTCCCTTTCTACCCACGGCAGAAACCCTAAAACATAACACAATCCATCTCTTTCTTCGACTACTAGATTGTAGGGCAAATCTGCGCTCACCGTCCGAAATGTGTCCTAAGACCGACTGAATAGCGTCCGGACGCACTATTCGGACGATGGCATAATCGTTCAGACAGTTATTTCACAGTTCGGACGGTCTTCAGACATAGAATTTCGGCTCTGTATTTCTTCGAACAGGAAAAGACGACTCTGTGATAGCTTAGAACTGGAAAATATGACTCTGGAATGGCTTTGAACTGAAAAAATCGACTCTGAAACTCTGACCTCCATCGTAGCGTCCGAACAGTAATTCGCTCGTCAAACGGTGGAAACCTTTCAAACGCTCCGTCGGGATGGACTTCTTCTCTTTAGGCCATTTTCACCATTTTATCACCAAAAATCTACAATACACATAGAAAATCACTTTAAATTAATTTATTGCTAAAAATCTATTCTAATACCTATATAGAGGCTAATAAACACTTAATTATGGGACAAAGATTACACTTTTAGAGTGAAATCACCGGACAATACCGATCTACACAGAATGGTACCAGACTACACCGGATTTTGTGTAATTTTTTTAAAATAATTTTTTTATTATTTTTATTATAAATGTCTATTATTTTAATAAATAGTGAATACTAGACAAGTAATATGTCTTTTAAATATTTTTAAATACCTGGTTGGGTTAGATTATATGTTTATATTGTGTAAAAATAATTTAGTGTTGAATAATATTTTATATAAACAATGCCAAATTTTTGAAAAATAATATATCGTAAATAAATATATAATTTTATATGTACAAAATATTAATAACGATAAACCCGATACGGTGTTAGGTAATATACCAGTGTCGATACGTACCGTATTAATAGCAAAAATAATGCGTTAGCCAGTGTAATATTGACAACTATGATCACCATCACTATTTATAACCATTTGACTTCACTCAAATGCTTAATTTCATATCTTCTAAGGAAACAACTTGGGAAATGTTCCTAGAAATACAAGTGTGCTATTACTTTATATGTTAGACCCTGTTGAGCTATCCAAAATTTGGAAACTTCGTAATTGAGATACTCCAATCTTGATCCTAATTTTGGTGATATTGGTAACCCTAGATTTATGGAAAATATTATTCTTCTTAAAAATTTGTACAAAAAATCTTACATTCTGCTGTGACAATGACATTTTTATAATTAATAGTCATCATGACGTATGTTTTACTATCTCATTCAGTGATAAATTCTATATAATTTTTTTGATTATATAGCATTACTAGAGATTTAATAGGTAATACGACTATATAATTAGAATCTATTGTATATAGTAGCTTTCATGAACCCCCTTCGCCCCTTGATGAGTAAGATCCATTAGGGCTTAAAATATCATGGTCTCGAAAAAGAAAACAACAAAATCTTAGAACTAGTACTTGATCAATCAATGTGGTTTGGTTGCAAGTAGCATAATCTTTGGTTAAGTTAGAAACTCATTGGGTTTAACAAACGTAGTTTGATTTGCCAGAGTCAAACAAAGTTTAGAGGAAATCTTTGCAATTAGTCCACCATCAACCAGTGGGTCTTTTACTCGCATTGGATACGCTAAAAACACAAAATGAATTAAAGCTCTGTTGAAGCAGACTAGGAGAAGTAGGAAAGGAAAAGAAAGTATATATTAATTAGGAGTGGCAAAGTTAAGAGATAATAGTAAGGAGTATACTTGCGGGTTTGCTGACCAGGTCATGGTCTGTCAGGATAGGAATGAATCAATGACGTTAATCGACGGCCGGTGAAGTCTACACATGCCCACAAAAGCAAGAAGAAGAAAATGTCAAAGCTTGATATACCAATACTTTCTCAAGTCTTGTTCCCACGCCTTACCCTTTGTTTGCCCTAAAATGAGCAGTTATCATAGGCATATACATATACATGTTCATATATTTGGGATTCACTTGAGAGTCCTTTTATAATTAGACCACCATTTTGAAATATTTTTTTAAATTATTATACTGGGACCCCCAAATTTTAGAGAAAATAACAGGTATCACCGTGATACTACGTCATCATGCTGATGTGGTACAACGGACTAATAATACACACTCATATAAACATATTAAGTTCCAATCATCATGATGTCATGTTGTTTTTAGAGGAAAATTTTAAATTTTAAAGATAAAAGTTTGATGATTAGATTTACTTGTTTATGTGGCTCTAATTTATTGACCAGTTGTACCACATTACTATGATAACGTGGTACAACGGTGGTTCCTAATATTTTCTCCAAATGTTGAGCAAAAATAAAAATTAATAGCTTATAATTTCCTTGATAGAGTTTGTCTCAATCTAAAACAATAAAATTCAAAAAATTTAACAGAGAGATATCTAAAACAATAATTCAAAAAATTTAGTGAAGAATCACTCCTTCACGATATTATACTCTATTTCCAAATCCTTATACATTGTTCTCAATTCTCAACACAATATCTAACTTGTTTTATAGTATATATATTTTTTAAAAATCAAATTTTCTTTTAAGATCTTACTTTTGTTAAATTCTATGTAGATTTAAGTTTCAAAACTTTATTTTAAATAAATATTGATCATAGATTTAATTTTCTATAAACATAACACAATTGAAAATTATTTTAATTCGAGCTAATATCTATTTCGATATCAAAAGTTTTTTTATATCATTTGATTTAATAATTTTTTTAACTACTATTTTAAATTTCAAGTCTTGCATGTATTGGTACATAGCAAAAGTCTTTCAACACTTTCTCGGCCCCCTAAAAATAAAAAATAAAAAAGAGAACAGAAATTTCGCCCGCACTCCTTAAAAGCCATCTCGGCTACAACTTTGGTGGTCTGAACGTCGTTATCTAAAGTCATGTATGTATTGCTTTCATGGTTGCTACTTGCAATTGCCATGTCCCACAAATTCATCTTCTTGAAAATTGATGACTATGTTACATTCCAGCCTTAATTGCATTTCCACCCTATAGTCCCCGTTTTCATTCTTGAAATATCACCAAAAAAAATTCGTTGAGCTCACTGATGACTGAAGTCAATAAGTGAACCATCTCTCTCTCTCTCTCTCTCTCTCTCTCTCACACGCACAAAAAGCTAACAGTAGATTGTAATAATGAAATTCCTAAATCCATTTACTCTTGACTTGTTTTCAAGACTATATGTATAAATCACAATCTATGCATACATGTGTAATACATTGTTCATCTAGAACTGGCCCCCACTTTAACCCTGGCAGTCTAAATTAGGGTATGGCGGTTTGATACTGGCACTTTTGCCAACAAGTTGCAAAGTGATGTACGTCAATATAAATTAAAAAAAAATAGTACCTTCTAAGTACTATAACAAGTTCACTTGGGGGAGGCCATGTATAACCAGTTCAAATATTGTTCAAAATTCACTGACTTCACGCTGATTTTTGGACTGTCGAGAAAGATTATACTTGTCCCAGTTAAATCTTTGGACCATTAATTGCCATAAGAAGATAGATAATTGCTGATTCAAGCACCCATCCGAGTCATCCAGACCGCTTCCTATACTTGCCTAACTAGTCCAAAGTCAAAGTTCCTCACCCTTCTCTTCCTAGAATTGTCATAGTTCCTCACTTTTCTAGAGTTTGTATGTCTATAAAAATATAGTCTTACAATGAATCAATGATCTCTCTCTCTCTCTCTCTCTCTCTCTCTCTCTCTCTCTCTCTCTCTCTCTCATATATATATATATACATGTAATTCATAGATTCATGGAGTTGCACCACTTTTAAGTTAATAGCTTTTAGATATTTGATTTCTTGAAGCTTTCCTAGCTACCCTTTGTGCTTGAAAACTTTTAACTTCTGAGATTACAACAAAGAAGATAGATGGCAGCAGCCAAAGGCGATCGAACTTTGGAGGAAACACCAACTTGGGCAGTTGCAGTAGTATGTTTTGTGCTGGTTGCAACATCAATTGTCATCGAACAAATTATTCACTTCGTTGGAAAGGTAAGGCTACTTGAAAACACAGTTGAGATTAATATTAAGAATGCCTTAAACTGAGTTTCTCTTATAGTTCCATTTTTTTTTTTTTTTGAAATAAAAATCTCTGAAATCTTCTATATATGCTTCTTGTTTCTGCAGTGGTTAAAGAAGAGGAACAAAAGCTCACTCTATGAAGCACTTGAAAAGATTAAAGCAGGTTATTTTGTTATTCGATGAGTTTGTTTCATCAAACTCACACCTTTTGGAAATTCATATTCTAAAATCGCACGAGTGGTTTTAACTTATTTATGAAAACTAAGTATTTTGAAATCATCACCCAAGTCAAGTCAGTGTTTTCATTTCACGACTTCAAAAATTATTACCTGAGTTTGATAAATAAGTTTTAACTATCCCTATCTATAAGAAATAAGTTTCCAAAGCTCTAGTTTGGTAAAAGATATTCGACACAATAGATAGAGATAACTAGTTCACTTTGGCTCTCTTTTATGCCTAATATACAGCATAAATGGCCAAATTGTCATATTAGAAACTAACTACCTCTCTCTCTCTCTCTCTCTCTCTCTCTCTCTCTCTCTCTCTCTCTCTCAGAGCTTATGCTACTGGGTTTCATATCATTGCTCCTAACAGTAGGACAAGAACCCATATCTAGACTGTGTGTTTCAAAGGCCATTGGAGCTACTTGGCATCCATGCAATAAGCAGCAAGAGAGCAAATACTACAACCAAGGGAAATATTCCGATTACAACGTCCGGAGAAAGCTTCTCACATTAGAGGACTCCGGTGAAAGTCATCGACGGGTTTTAGCCACTGCAGGAGATGACAAATGCGCAAAAAAGGCATGAAAGAATCATTATTTTGCTTCCGCAATCAAAGCTCTAATCCTCGCTTAAATATACAGTAACTTTGTTTTTATGCTGACATAAATTTCCTCTTTTTCCTGGGGGGTCACGTTTTTTTTCTTTTTTAAGGACTTTGTTATTGAAATTGCAAGTCAATTAACAGAAGATTTCTGTGATTTAACCTAATAAAAAATGTCAGAAAAGAAATTATACTGGTTGTTGTAATTGTTAATGAAGTTTGAAGTGTGTTTGGTTGCACTTTGTACAGGGTCAAGTTGCGTTTGTTTCCACATATGGCATCCACCAACTGCACATTTTCATCTTCGTATTAGCTGTTTCCCACATGCTTTATTGTATAACCAACATGGCTTTAGGCCAAATAAAGGTATTACATTCTCTCTCTCTCTCTCTCTCTCTCTCTCTCTCTCTCAATTTTCCAATCAACTAAATTTCGTTGGACTGCAGATGAGAAAGTGGAAGTCATGGGAGATGGAAACAAGGACAACTGAGTACCAGTTCTCACACGGTGGGTTTCCCTTGGCGAGCAATAAATATATATATATATATATGTATATTTAGGGGCGAGCAAATTATATTATGAAAATAATTTCGTGTACAACTTAATATAAATTTTGGTACTAATGAATAATATTCCTTGATCCCTCCCTGTATATATATCGCATTAAACATGTCATGCCTTGTGGACAAATAGTTATATCTATTTGTGTTAATTGTGACAGCAATATTTCTCATTGTTGAACATAACTACGACATATATATTGATGGAAAGTGGGGTGTGTTTTGCAGATCCGGAGAGATTTAGGTTCGCACGGGACACCTCCTTTGGGCGAAGGCATTTGAACTTCTGGAGCCACACACCCATTCTTCTCTGGACAGTAAGAACTCAAAAAAAATATCTTTTTCTTTTTTTGGTGCTTTCTAGCTGGTGTTTTCTAGTGATGTCTGAGCTTCTTTGTCATTTGATTATGAATAAGATGACATACATGGAAATAGTTTTATTCATAGTGAAGCATATTGATTATGGAATTATGACAGTGATGGCATGCATGCATATATAGAACTGTAGAAGTATGATATTTGTGCTTTCTGGCTGGATTTTTCAAGTGATGTCTCAGCTTCTTTGTCAATGGATTACGACTGAGATGGCATACATATATAGATATAACTTTATTAATAGTAATTTCTAAGCATATGGGTATGGAATTATGACTAAGATGGCATGCATAAACTCTAAAAAGACAAGATATCGTATTTTAATATGAAAAAAAAACTCTATAATGACATGACATTAAAATTAAACTCTATAAGTAATTATACTTTTATTTATTTCTTTCTTTCTTTTTTTTTTTTTTTTGGCTCCTTCAAATGCAACATATAGAAGTAATTATACTACTTAGTCATTACAATTGAGTAGAAGTGTGTAGGATCCACTCTTTGTTTGTAGCCTCCTATACTCGAATTAAAGAGGATCTTATTCGAATATTATCCCTCAGAAAGAGTGCTTAGTGAACAAAATCAAAATTTGCCATTACATGGAGACGATATTTAATGGGAATCCACATTAATCTTTCAAAATTGCAGGCATGTTTCTTCAGACAGTTCGTCAGATCGATTTCCAAGGTCGACTATTTCACTCTGCGCCACGGATTTATCATTGTAAGTCTTTCATGAAATTAGATTGGAAATCATGATATTAATACAATTGTGATATAAAGTAATATTAAGTGCTTAAATATATTTGACATTTTTCAGGCACATTTGGCACCACAGAGTCAATCTAATTTTGATTTCCAAAAGTACATCGAAAGGTCACTTGAGGAGGATTTCAAAGTTGTTGTTGGAATCAGGTAACTAATTGAAAAACTCTCTTTTTAAGTTTTGAAGCTATCACTTGTTTGACAAACAAGAAATTGTTTCATTTATTTTGTGGGGTAAGGTGGTGTTGAATATATGTTTTTGAGACCTCATACAGCTTGCAACAAATGATATTTGTTAGCATTCTAAAAATCCTCTCATTTTTCAAGAACCAAAGTCAAGTATTTGAAAGCTATAGGGGGAAAATGATCCTAACATAAGGGTTGTTTGAGTGTATGTATATAAGCGTAAGCAATCGTAGTTAAGCATGCAAAAACTCGCTCTTCTATGATTTCGTGTTTAAGTTTATTAATAACTTCCCTTTCATTGTTGCAGCCCAGCAATCTGGTTGTTTGCAGTAATATTCCTACTGTTTAATACCCATGGTAAGCAAATATAGCCTCCTTCCTTGTAGCCATGTTTGCTTCAATATTGGGACCATTTAGAACTCATTTCTTCTTGCCTCATCGTCACTTCGTGGTCATTTTAGGGCTATATTGTTTGTGTAAATTTAGATTTTCATGGCTAGATACGTGTTCTTTGATGGTCTAGTTGGCCAATTGATACCCTCTAGGCTCTAGACAGTGTCATTCATGATAAGCATATAACTTGTTACGCACATTTCCATAACAATTACAATTTCGAGTTTATTACAAAATTAGAGTTATGTTTATGCTTATTTACTAAACCCAAGTTATTTTAAATTTATTTGTCAAATTTAAGTTGTCCGAGAAGTTATATTTTAAAAACAAGACTTCAAGTCTAAAGTTTTGTCTACAAAATAGGATAGTTGTATCTGTAAAACACTACTTCTTACATAGCATGAATTTAGTTATTAAGTTTAAAACAACTTGAAATTAAGAAATAAATTTTAAAATAACTCTGATTTAGGCAAAAAACTCACAATTTTTCTATTAAATATATGAAGGTGGTTGGGTCTCGAGTTAGTCCAGGTTATCCAGAACTCAAAAAAAATTTAACCTAAAACCGAATTGAGCTTTCTTAAACCGAACCAACCACACACATGGTTTCAGAGTCTTTTGTTCACCCCTAGTCTAGTTATCCCACATCCTCCTATCTGAAGCCGTTTAAGATCTTAAACACAATCTTTGAGCCTATCCTTGCTACCTATCCCAAAAAAAATGAAACATTTCTAGTGCTAATAATATGTTTTTTTTTCACAGGCTGGTTTTCCTATCTGTGGCTACCTTTCATCCCACTGATTGTAAGCATCATTTCCATCCATTAGAGCTCTGATAATTTCTCAAGGGTCCTCGTGCAGTGATCAATCTAACCCTTAAAGTGGCCTCTACAGATCATTCTCTTAGTCGGAACAAAGCTCCAAGTTATCATCACAAAGATGGGATTAAGAATTCAGGAGAGGGGAGAGGTAATCAAGGGAACCCCAGTGGTTCAGCCTGGCGATGAACTTTTTTGGTTCAACCGTCCTCGTCTCATGCTCCATCTCATTCACTTTGTTCTCTTTCAGGTAATTTTCTTACTTACAGACACAAGTGAATGGAATCGTGTTTTTACTAATATCGCTCAATTTCTTTTTTTGCTCTTGCAGAATGCATTTCAACTCGCCTTCTTCGCATGGGCATGGGTAAGCAAGCCATTGTGCCATTCAAATTAATCAAAATTTCCTAATGAAAGGCCTCCATAAAGAACCTGACTTTTTCTTTTTCTTTTCTTTGTAAATTATCGCTTGATAATCTATTTTTCTTTTTTTTTTTCAGTATGAATTCGGCTTGAAATCTTGCTTTCATGAAAATGTTGAAGACATTGTCATCAGGCTAACAATGGGGTAAGAGTTTCATTGTTCAAGGTATAACAGTTATAAGGGAGTGTTTGGATTACAATTTAAAAAATTCATAAGCCAAATGCTTAAGTTAGTTAAAAAAAAAATCACTTGTTTAAATGACTTTTCAAAGTTAAGCTAGTTTTAAATTTTACTTTTTAAGCGGGAAACTAAACACAATTTTAAAAAATCATTAATTTAAGTTATAAACTATTTAAAAAGTAACATCCAAACGCTCTAAATAAAATAAAATGATAGAACCCTAATGACGCCAGCATATAATTGTGACATGGACAGGGTCCTGGTACAGATCCTTAGCAGCTATGCAACTCTCCCTCTCTATGCCTTGGTCACTCAGGTAAGATTCTAATATAATAATTTTGATATACTGCAGTGTCGGGAGTCAGTTATTTTTGTATATATTTAACCATTTCAAATTAAAACAGATGGGTTCGACCATGAAGCCTACCATCTTCAATGAGAGAGTAGCCAAGGCTCTTCGTAACTGGCACCATACCGCGAAGAAGCACATAAAAGATAACCGTCAGTCAGGTTCGGCCACCCCATTGCCGAGCAGACCGAGCACTCCACTGCACCATACGTCCCCGATTCATCTACTGCGTCACTATCGAAGCGAAATCGACAGCATTCACACGTCTCCGAGAGTTTCCAACTTTGGCAACGAGTTCTCGGAAGCCGAGGGTTCGGTCTCGCCCTCGCACCGCCGTGGCAACGTTCCATGGTCTCACCATGGTAGGAACCTTGATCCAGCGGCGGAACAGGAGAAAGAGGGTCAGGAGGAGTTGAGCTCGATGCATTCAGCCCCCAAAGAAGTTCGTGCTCAGCACGAAATTAGCATTCGTCAGCTCGTTTCTCGATCGACAGAGGACCCAAAATTTGAATGAGCGGCTCTCCAAGGGATGATTGGTGAGACAGAGAACAAACCTAGTGACTGAAGTCATCCCAAACGTTGAAATGCCTTGTACATAATTTTAGTTTTATTGTAATGATAGTGAGTGGACAACTTTCATGCTTGGGTTTTTCTTGGAATAAAAAATCAACTTCTATATCTTTTAGGCCACATTTGTTCGTGGCATGGAATGAGAGGGATAAATAATATATAGGATAGTTAAGTCTCTGAATTATAAATCTGGTAATTTTATAATTTAACCTCCAATTCTAAATTGCTGAATTGCTTATCCCACCTTCTCTTAGCTTAACTTATTCTAAATTTCTGAATTGCTTATCCCACCTTTTCCTAAGATAACTTATTCTCATATAGATGGAATAAAATTCCTTACCTTGAACAGCCAAAGGCAGGATAAGGTTAGCCTTTGAGTGTATTATTATATGATAAATTATTTGTAGCAACAGATGTCCGCAACCCCAATGTCCGAATAAATTTTTACTAACCAAGTGGTTAATTCAACGGATAATAACTTGGATTTTCTCGTTTTTATAATTGTTTGATGGGACTAAACCTAGAGCATACAGTGAGACCCGTAAATGCGGTGGAGTCTCTCGCAAATGAGAATGAAATGGTGAAGAGCAACGCTCCCTTTGGGCTCTGAAATTCTGCTGAAATAGAAACAAAGGACCTCTCTATTTCTACGGTTGACAATGCTCCCGCCCTAAGAAAGAACCCTAAATGCAGCCAAATTCTGCTGTAAACACCACCCCCCAAATTCATGTAGGCAATGAGTACTCAGTTCAAGACGCATCTCTCGAATGAGACACTTCTTTCCACTAGTTGTGATATCTTCACTCGCTGCTGTGAACCCCCCCCCCCCCCCCCCCCCCCCCCCCCAATTCATGCAGGCAATGAGTACTCAGTTCAAGACGCATCTCTCGAATGAGACACTTCTTTCCACTGGTTGTGATATCTTCACTCGCTGCTGTAAACCCCCCCAATTCATGTAGGCAATGAGTACTCAGTTCAAGACGCATCTCTCGAATGACACACTGCTTTCCACTGGTTGTGATATCTTCACTCGCCACAGAAGCTTCAGATCCCCTTCACATGGTTATATGCCATTATACCAACACCACAAATCCGACCCAGGAAAAGAAAAAGAAGTAAGGATGATCGGCTCAATTTGGCACAACCAGAAGAGTAGACACAGTGACATACTACTCAATACAGAATCATATATATATATATAGAGAGAGAGAGAGAGAGAGAGAGAGAGAAACTATTTGGCAAAGGGAACGAAAGCAGGGGGTTAGAAATTTTCAAACTGAAGTTGTGGTCAGAGAGGGGAGAGATGAAAGGAGGCAAAGCAGGGTGCTTAGCTTTAGGGAAAATGGTGGAGAAGCCGCCAATTTCCACTATAATACTGGGGATCAAGGTGTCTAGCACGAGAAGCTAAATACAAAGAGACAAAAAAATAAGCACTTAAAACAATAATCTGCAATACGATCAATGGATCTTAGCATGAGAAGCACCGTAACTTAAAACATTCCCAAGCACCATAACAAGCCTCTGATTCATTTAACAGTAAATTAAAATCAGCTGTTTTCTACAGCGTTTACAATCCAATGTTGTTTAGTCACAATACTTCAAAACCACATTGGAAAAATTATATTGAGAAAAAAATGGGCGGCGCAGGCCGAGTCCAGACGTCTCTGGCTAGGCTGGCTTCCACTCGAGGTTAAAGAGAATTTTTTTTTCCGGCACGAAAGTAATTTGTCAACTTTAATTAGACAGAATGCAGGGTATTAAAAACATTGAACCTTAACTGTTTTATACTTTGTTTGAACATGCCTTCCATTAACTACTTAAGACACAAGGACATTGTCCATCAGCTATTTAATTAAGTCGACAAATATTAGTAATAACTAAGGTATAATTTAAAGCAAGCTCCACAATTTTATTAAGAAAGATCCAAACTAGAAACAGTACAAGGATCGAACTCCTGTACAGCAATTAACAACTAGAGCAAACAAAAGAAATATTTGATCGTCTTTACTGAAAGACATAGCATGATTATCACTACTATTAAGACTTGCAACCACCAGAACCATGAATTAGACATTACCAACAACCAGACCCACAAAAGGCTTTAGAAATTGCCACCACGGAGACGCAGGACAAGGTGGAGGGTGGACTCCTTCTGGATGTTGTAATCAGCCAGAGTGCGCCCATCCTCGAGCTGCTTGCCAGCGAAGATCAACCTCTGCTGATCAGGTGGAATCCCCTCCTTGTCCTGAATTTTTGCTTTCACATTGTCGATTGTATCTGAACTCTCCACCTCCAGAGTAATGGTCTTTCCGGTCAAAGTCTTGACGAAAATCTGCATTCCACCCCTCAATCGCAGCACCAAATGCAGGGTCGACTCCTTTTGGATGTTGTAGTCCGCCAGAGTGCGCCCATCCTCGAGCTGCTTACCCGCAAAGATCAGCCTCTGCTGGTCCGGAGGAATGCCTTCCTTATCCTGAATTTTGGCCTTCACATTGTCGATCGTGTCCGAGCTCTCAACCTCCAAAGTGATAGTCTTTCCGGTCAGTGTCTTGACGAAAATTTGCATACCTCCACGGAGTCGGAGCACAAGGTGAAGGGTAGATTCCTTCTGGATGTTGTAATCAGCCAGGGTCCGTCCATCTTCCAATTGCTTCCCGGCGAAGATCAGACGCTGCTGATCCGGAGGGATACCTTCCTTGTCTTGGATTTTGGCCTTGACGTTGTCAATCGTATCGGAGCTCTCAACTTCAAGCGTGATCGTCTTGCCGGTCAGGGTTTTGACGAAGATCTGCATACCACCACGAAGGCGGAGCACAAGGTGGAGGGTGGACTCCTTCTGGATGTTGTAATCGGCGAGAGTACGGCCATCCTCCAACTGCTTCCCGGCGAAGATCAAACGTTGCTGATCCGGAGGAATTCCTTCCTTGTCTTGGATTTTGGCCTTGACGTTGTCAATCGTATCGGAGCTCTCAACCTCGAGCGTGATCGTCTTGCCCGTCAAAGTTTTAACGAAGATCTGCATACCCCCACGAAGGCGGAGCACAAGGTGGAGGGTGGACTCCTTCTGGATGTTGTAATCGGCGAGAGTACGGCCATCCTCCAACTGCTTCCCGGCGAAGATCAGACGCTGCTGATCCGGAGGAATACCTTCTTTATCTTGAATTTTGGCCTTGACGTTGTCGATCGTGTCAGAACTCTCAACCTCGAGCGTGATCGTCTTGCCCGTCAAAGTTTTGACGAAGATCTGCATACCTCCGCGAAGACGAAGGACGAGATGAAGAGTCGACTCCTTCTGAATGTTGTAATCGGCTAGGGTACGGCCATCCTCGAGCTGTTTTCCGGCGAATATCAGCCTCTGCTGGTCCGGAGGAATACCTTCCTTGTCCTGGATCTTCGCCTTAACGTTGTCGATCGTGTCAGAACTCTCGACCTCAAGAGTGATGGTCTTGCCAGTTAAGGTTTTCACGAAGATCTGCATGCCTCCGCGGAGCCTCAGTACCAGATGGAGAGTCGACTCCTTCTGGATATTGTAGTCGGCGAGAGTACGGCCGTCCTCAAGCTGTTTCCCGGCAAAGATCAGCCTCTGCTGATCCGGCGGAATACCTTCCTTGTCCTGGATCTTCGCCTTCACGTTATCGATCGTGTCAGAACTCTCGACCTCGAGAGTGATGGTCTTGCCGGTTAGGGTTTTCACGAAGATCTGCATCTGTTAAATCACAATAGCCAAAAAATAAATAATCAAATACCGTGATTTGATATACCAATTAACCGACTTAAATTCAACAGATCCACTATCAAAAACTAATCACAGATCTCGAAAATTTTTATTTCACAAAAACAGAGAAAAACATAATCGAGAAGATGAATAACCTTTAGAGAGACGAAGACCACGAAGAGATTGCTGCTTTAGCTTTGAAGAGAGAGAGAGAGAGAGAGAGAGAGAGAGAGAGAGAGAGAGAGAGAGAGAGAATCAACCCTTGAGTAGGAGTTTCGGAATTGGATGTGAATGAGAGAGAATTGAGAGGGTCGAGACTAATATAGAGGAAGAGATAGCCGACTTGGGGACTAAATAGCAGAGGACTAATCCGGATTTTACGAGAAAATAGTGGTCAAGAAAGGCGGTGGAGGGGTTTATCCAGGTGTAATTGTAAACGGTTAACAATTCTGGATCTCTCGCTCTCTCCAATATCCTCTCTAGTAACATCTAGATCTTTCTCTCTCCCAGTCCAAATAATTGTGACTAAAATTAGAGCTGTAACGATTTATTTGTCCCATATCCAAATAAATGTAGCTACAATTAGGGAGGTAAATGAGTAGCGTAGTTGTTATTTAATTTTAAATTTGTATATTTGTAAAAAATTCGTAATTGAACTAATTATGAATCAAGTTCAAGTATATTGTCTTTATATATGCTGTATATAAACTCATCAGTCATATTTGAACCGAGTTTAAAAAATTACCGAATTGCAAAATGCGTTCAAGCTTAACTTTATCATCTAATGAAGTGATTTTAAACGAGCTTTTAACAAGTCATTAAATCGTTTTACAATCCTAGCTACAATGCAATGCCAATACTTTGTCTTTAATTATTTAGGGAAAAAGATCGTTTTAGATGGCATATAAACAAACCTTATTTGAGTAAGCTTTTGACGTTTTAACTAATTTTGTGTTTTAATTTTTAATAAAAAATAAAATATATATTAAATATTAAATTGGTTGAAAAAATTAGTTAACTAGATTAGTAAATAAGATGATCCTTTCCATATATGAAAAGTTTCAAATTCTATGAATACTATCATAGTTCGAAGTGAAAACCATACAAAAGTTTGATTCCATATAGGTTATCAACATTATCCAAATTTCTTAAAACTTAGTTATGTGTGTTTATGGTAAAAGTAAAAGCCACATACACACCACGAAAATCCATATCAAAGTGGGATTAATTGATCTAGAAAATATATCTCTGAAGTCCAAGTTGGATTTAATCTATTCAAAGCCTCAGTTCAATTTATTTCATTCTAATCCTATTTGGTTTCAAATTCAAGCCAACCAATCTTGACTGTGCTTCTGGGGAACTTCTTGAGTGCCCCAAGAATCTATCTACCTAGAATTTTTTTTCTGAAGAGATAAGGATCTTGCTTTGGTGCATCTAGTTCTCCTTTCCTTTTTATGTTTTTCCATTACTTTTAAAGATTACTACTTCCATTAAGTACAATATGTAGTTTAATAACTTTCTTTTCTTTCCTTTTCCTTTACCATTAGTTTCAGCACATGAGAGAAAGAGAGAGAGAGATCAGACGGAAGCAGTAAATTGAACAAATTGATTGAGATTAACCAAGAATTCCCTATATAAGTACCCTAAACATGTCTCTTTCCTCCATTTGAGGAATTTCCAGAGATATATTTACAAGAATAAAACCAAACAAACTATAGGCCAACTGAATTAAGTTATTTCTCTTTCATATGATCGGCCAGAGCCGAAGCTTTGCAGATTGGGCACAAGTTCTTCATCGATAACCATTTCCTGATACAGCCCACATGGAAATCATGGCTGCAAGATTTCAACGTCCCAACGTCGTCCATGTTCTTGTACTCTTCCTGTCAAAACACAACTATAGGGTCAGAATCACAATTTAGATATCAAGTAATTCTCTCTCTACATCAGAACATTAAGGGCCCATTTTGGAACTTGGGGGAGGGAAGGGAAAGAAAAGAGAAAATGAAAGAAAAATATTTTCCCTTCCTTGTTTGGTTGTAGCGAAAATAAAAGGAAAGTAGAAAGAAAGAAGAGAGAAAGTGTGATTTAAAAATTTTTCTCCGCTTTCTCTTCCCTTTCTCTCCAAGGTAGAATCAAACAAGGGAAGGAAAAAGTAAAATTTTCCCTCCCCTCCCCCAAGTTCCAAACAAGCTCTCTAAGTCTCAACAGCCCAGTTCATAGAGTTTTAGCACTATAAAGGTGGCGCTGAACACACAAAAGTTACATGCTTAGGCAAACCCAGGTTTAGTTCTCACCAAGCAGATTACACATCTTCCTTCCTCTTGGAATTGATCGGAAGAACAATATATCGATTCAGTCAAACACTTCGAGATCAGATCTTCAGACAAGCCTGTGCTGACGTTTCCAATCCTTTCCCCTAGTGCAAGTAGTTCCTGCTCATGCCAGTAATTTGAGATCAACTGAGACCTACCTGTAACAAGATAAAGTAAATAGGAAAGGGAAACTTATAGTAACCTCATAGCTCATGTTGTCTACGTCTAGCATCATCTCCCTATGCTGATCAAACAAATTTCTGGACCCATACACGGCTGAGCGATCCACAATTGTAAGGCCCTGCCAAGAAAATTAATATATATATTAGTGACTACTAATAGGTCAATCGAGATTTCTAAAAGTCATCATTCCATATTAAAGAAATCACTTAGGCTTACACAAAACATTACTAGGCTTAACACCATAGATTACACTAAGGGATAAACATCTTCCCCACACAAAATTTTGTCAAGATGTTCGCGATTGACATGATGTTTAAAATCAAACTTTTTATTTGCCCACAACCTTCACTTCAAATGTTACATAATGTGAGATAATTGAGCATTCAAATGAAGATGACAGCTGACACAACTTGCTTGTGTGTTCTGTGTAGAAAGACAACTGACATCTAATGGCATGGGAAAAAAATTCTCCACTGGTTTAAAAATCATCTGGCTTCAGTTCTCCATCAATGTTATTAGTTCTACAATTTCTATTTCATTTTAATGCATCTAATAGAAAACTAGCAGACCACAAAATTTAAATGCCAACAAGCAAAATACAATCGTATGAAGATGGACAAAGATCTCAACAACAGCAATTCAATCAAGACCAGAAGTCCCATGATTGGAAAAAAGATATAATGATCAAATAACCATAACAAGGATCAAAATTTGACTTTTTTTTTTTTAGGTTCCCATTGTCATTACGATCAGTTTGAAAACAGGAACGCTCTGAAACATTAGTCAAACCACAAAAAAGATTTGGAAACCCACAAAAATTTTTGAAAATGTAAGCTAAAGCCCATGTGTGTATTATTAAGCCCAAAAATTTATTACTTTAAACATGTTTGAAGTATATTTATAGCAAAAGTGTAGAATTGGTAAGTATATGTTAGGCAAGCCAAAATTGTTGAAACACGCTGTTATCAAACACAAGGGAAGATTATCCTAAATTGTGTCAGGTCCAAACCAAATAAAATCTACAAATTAGTTAGGCGGAAGAGGAAGAGGAGGAGGTGGGGAGAGGGAGAGGGAGAGGGAGAGGGTGAGGGGAAGGGGGTTGTTGGTGTTCCTTTCGGCATACAAATGTTATAAAGATCTTTTTTCAACAAATATTTGTTCAGAAAATATCAAGACAATGATCAAATAAAATATTAAAAGTTAAGAAAAGGAAAAAAGATAATACCAGTAAACAAAGGGCTTAAAAGGTCACGTTTGGGGAGGCAGGGAGATTCCATTCCAAGGACAAACATAAGAAAGTCTAGGTTGAAGCAGTAAGGAAGGAGGAGGTAGTTCTAGATATGAAAAACCCAAGCACTGAGTCCAATCTACTGTAAGTGGTTCAACCTTCTTCCCTTTCTCTTCTCATTGTTTACTCTGCTATTCTCTTTTCTACTTACCTAGATTCTTATACAAATTTAAGAGAACTTCCAACTCTTGTCCTTTTTTTACCTTTGTTTCTTAAAAAATATAAGGGGAACAAATATAAATTTTGTTATAGAGTTCTAATAAGCATCAAAACAACTCACTCTTTCAATATGCTTCAATTGGTTTCAGTGTCTTTCAGAAAAATCACTGCAATTTCGTCTACTCCACTTGTTTCTCGTTTCAGTTGCCAAGAAACATTGATGTTTCAGCCAATTCGATGAAAAATAAAAATTTCTTCCAGGGGCCACAAATATTTTATCATGCCTTATGGCAATGTAGAGTGTTACGGACCGACACTTTCCAACTGAGCAAGACCGTGTAGCACTTGTCTTGGGCGACACCAAGCAAGTTAGCTAAGAGGCACATCGCAAGTTAAGCCAACACACACAACCAATAGTGCACAAGTGAGCAACTTTTGAAGCAACAAGCTTAAAACAAGTAAAACAACAACTGAGATAAATGACACACAATTTGCACGCAATAAGATCACTTTTATTGCATGAACAAAGTAATTAGATACTACAATTAGGTGGAGAGTTTAGATAGCTAACAACCAACAACAACAGTGCAAGCTAGGGACTTGAATTCACCTTACTATCCTCCCCTGTTGGCTCACCCTAAACTAATTTTTTAACCCTTCGAAAAAATTACAACACCTCTCCTTTATAAGGTTAGGAGACGACCAACTTAGATGCCGCACCCTTTGTCAAGGAAAAATTTACGCGAACATCCGACACCAAGTCTACATTTTTAGACTCTATATAATATGTACAGACAAGTTTGGATTGGCACAAGATTGAAAAATGAGGGCATGAGCCCGGCCTTGAAGCGTAGCTCGTGAGACTCTCCCCTACTTATGCAGTCAACGTCCTCGTAAACTTCAAAGCTAGATGCTCCTCAAACTTGTCCATGAATAGTTGCAAGTCTTCCACTTTCTCCCAACTGATTTCCTCGTCTCCAAGATCCTTCCAATTCACTAAGTATTCCAAGGGTGCCTTCCCTTGATCACGCTGTCGACGAGAATATCTTCAACTTACTTTGGTGCGGGTGGCTTGGTGCTGATGGCGGCTCTTGTGAAAATGTTGCGAGCTGAATTTTCTTGATCTACATAATAGGGCTTACGACAACTCACGTGGAACACTGGGCACACTTTCATCCAGCTTGAAGGCTCGACCCTGTAAGACGCCTTTCCAATCTTGGCCACAACCGGAATAGGTCCCTCGTACTTTTGCATTAGGCATCTATTACGGTTGCGAATAAATCTGAGTTGTTCAAGCATCAACTTTACTAGCACCAGGTCTCCAACTTAGAACTCGAGCACGCTGGCTGCGTGGGTAGTGGAGGGGTCAGCTTCATCATCAAACGAGGAGATATCCACATAATGAAAAAGAGTTAATAATTCCTCATATTGTAAAGATGTTTCCCGTATCTAATGAATAAGTTCATTACGTTCGTGAACTGACAAGTGATGTTTTTTATATAAATTTCGCCAATAATTAAGAATTTCGACCACGTTGTCATATTCAGTTTTATTATACTTTTCTGTTTGAAAAGTATAGATATCATCAGTTTTATAAAATAATCTAGAGATTTTGTTATCTCCTGGATTATTCATGCCTATCAATTCATTTATATTAACGTGATCTATTTTTTCAAATAGATCTTCGATTTTTTCTTTTGTTTCATTTTTTAAATCTAAATCTACGACATGGCTAAGCTGACTATTATTTTCTATTTTATTAACGGCAAACTCAATACTCTCTAATTTATTTTCTACATAATTTTAATTAATTTTTTTTATTTTTATCTATTTTTTTAAACCAAGAAATTACAATATCCATAATATTATTCAGACTACCATTAAGATTACTAAGATTTTTTATATTTTTTATCGACATGTAAAATATGTTTATATTTGTCTTCGAATTTGTTTATCCAATTACTTATACAGTCTATTTTCTCTACAAATTCGCTTGCCATCTTAGACTCTTGTTGGTACCTCAGACTTTCAATTCAATAATTTCTGGTGTCTAACACCGATTCCTAAACTACCTTAAACCTGCACTTAAGCAAACAAACAAATACAGGATATGGGCTTTGAAACTTTAACAAGTATATGGTTTTGCAGCAGCTAAGAATGAAGCAAGTTAACAAGTAAAATAAATAAACTAAATAAGTTAACTAAATAATCAAATAAGACGAAACTGCAATAGTAATAACTATGCAAGATAAGGACTTTACATAAACTTAAAACTAATATGCTTTGAATTCATTTGTTTAAATTCATCACTTACGTAGCTTTCTAGCGAAAATTGAATTAGAATAGCAAAATACTATATTAAATAGTAACGAATAGTTAGACTTACATAGAGTTTACCTTCAAGGCTATCGAGCTTTGATACCAAACACACAACAGGCTTTTAATATAAACAAGAACACAACAGAAGAGAGAGTTTTTACAAGAAACAAGACTGGGAGTTTTTTCATTTCACTGCTTCAAACTGAATACAAGGCTACCCTTTTATAGACAATCAGAGGAGTAAACAACAAGAAAAATTATTACAGCCTTATCTACTAACGTACAAGAAATCTTATCTTTTTTATAAGATTCTTATCTAATTCTGACAAACTTTATCTAACTTTGAAATGAAAGACTTTATATTTGATACGTCTTTACATGATTTGACCTCGACTTTAATGATGACAAATTTTTTTTTTTTTGTCATCTCTCTCTTTCTAAAGAACTAACGTTCGAGCTTGTGTCAAGTGCCTTTGCGTGTGCTAAATAACTTTGCAGTCGATTAAAAAACATCTGTTCAGTAGAATCTGACAAAATCTTGGATCAGAGAGTTGGTTTCTCCCGTCTATAGGTCCACGACGCTTCAACCTTCCATCGCATTTTCTAGATTGTGGTAGTAGACACTATTTTCAGAGAAAGTCGATGTTGGCGTTTGTTCTGCTAATATCTGATCCTCCTCCCAGGCTATCTGCATCTATTGTTAGTTCAATAAGCAGATCAAGATCTCTTCTTGTAGCTAATTTTGTTAAAAATTGTTCTACTTCTCTTTGTTAAGTTGCTAATCTTTCATAAATAATAGGATCATTAGTTACAAATAGGTGTTTCACATCTATAATCATAAATGGTGGGGTTGCAGTTCCCTGAATTTGTCTTGTTATTTGTGACAATTTTAACAGACTTCGAATCAAATAATCTTCTGGTATAATGACATCAACTAGATACTGGGTTTCCATAAAAAAATTTTTGAACTCAAAATCCTCTATAGCCTTCAGATACCAAATTTGGTATAGTTGAAAGAATTTTTTCTCTTTCACGCCATCCGATTAAACTTGCAATCCAAAAACTAAAATATTTGCTCTATTTTTAACTTTTTACCACACAAGAGAGCGTTGCTTTGATCATCATAGGAAACTTAACCTATTCTTCAGCAGCGAGAATTTAGAATATAACTTGATTAGTCATTCCCCATTCAATGTCTTCTTCAAATCATTGCTCATGATTTATAAGTAAGATTAACTTTGGAATATTGTCAGTTAAATTAATATTATGCAAATTTCAAGAAATAATCCAATTGATTTTTTCTTTTTAGTCTTCAATTTTTCATTGAATTCCTGTTTTGAAGAGTTCAGTAAGAAGTATTTTTGTTGCTTTTTCATACAGGCAAATCCTATTTATTTTTTCAAATACTGGATCAGAATACTCATTTTCTATAAGATCAGCTAATTGAAGAAAATTGTTTATCTTTTCAAAACTAAATTCATCAATCTAATTCATTTGTTTAATGATTTGGAAACATAAATATTTAAATACATTGAGTTTGCTGTTTGTTCAGCAATTTTAATTGCTAATTTACTCATATGATGTCTAAACTCAACTTTATGTTAGTCTCCCAAAATATGAGTTTTCCAAACACCGTTTAATTCATCATAAATTTCTTTTTCAATTCCTGGATTGAAAAAATCTTTAATCTCCGATTTAACTTTGTTAGTTGAAGCCTGAGACATTAATTTTGAAAGTCCAGGAACTGTTTGATACTCTCGCCAGACTTGTAGAGCATCTGTCATATTATCAAATGATCTAAAACACTATCTAGAATACCCATTGATTTGGACATGGCAATCTGGCCAATTAGTATAGATTCTTGGTTGGAATTTCCTAAATATTACATATACCTTTTGGAGTTGAGAAGGTTTGTTGGGTCCTTTAACCTTTTTAGCAATAGTGACCCAATCACATTGGACGGACTTTTTGCCTTTATCCATAATGTGCAAAAAATAATTCCACTTGGTTAGTGGTCTTCTTTATGTTTCTTGCTAAGTAAATCTGCAAAGAAATTATTAGTTGCTTTAATTTGTTCAACTTCAAAGGAATATTCAATAATAGTATTATACCAAATTAATCTTCTTCCTTCTATATTATTTCTTTTGGTTATAAGCAAATCTCTTATAGGTTGATTGTCTGTTCTAACAAGAAAGTATTCAGGAGCTAAAAAGATATAAAATCTTTTAAGTGCAAGTTTTATAGCTAATAATTTTTTTTCAAAAATGATATATTTTAGCTCATTGGGTTTAAATTTTCCTGAATTATATCCGCATACTAGTTCTTCTTTTTGAAGTTTTTTAGAAATAGGACTTTTTCTAGCTTTGATACCATTTTCATATATTGGCGGATATCATTTTGCCCAATGCTTTGCAGGGATTGCTTTTAATACACACACCTCCCCACACTCATCGAAAGCATCCATCTCCAAAATTAATTTATCTCCTTGTTTAGGAAAATAAACTTCTGGTACTTTTAATACTTTGTCTTTTATTATTTTTACTAATTTTGCATTGCTATCAGTCCAAGCAAATTCTTTTCCTTTATTTAATTTTTCAAATAAAGGAGCTTTTAACTGGGACAAATTTTTTATAAATGATCTTCCATAATTAAGAAGTCCTAAAAAACTTTGTAATTGTTTTTTACCTTTGATTTCTTCTGAAAAATCTTTAATTTTAATAATTATAAGTTCCTATAGTTTTATACCTAAATTGGTTTAAAACTAGTCCCAAAAATTCTATACTTTCTTTCTCTACTTCTATCTTTTTAGGAGAGAGAATTATTCCATGTTTTTGAAATTTTTCACATAAAATTTTTAAATGCTTTTTATGTTCTTCCATTGTTTTTGAGAACACTAGAATATCAACAATATATACTACACAAAAATCTTTAAGATCTTTAAACATTTTATCCATCCATCTTTGAAAAAGTTGTGGAGCTATATTTAATCCAAAAGGCATAACTTTCCATTGGTAATGTCCTCTTGGAGTACTAAAACCAGTCAATGGTTTTGGCTCTTCTGTAAGCTTGAATTGCCAATATTCCGATTTACAATCGAATTTACTAAAAATCTTTGATCCTTTAGTTTGGCTAACCAAAACATCTTTTTGTGGAATAAAATATCCATTAAATTCCAAGCTCTCATTTAGTCTTTTATAATTTATGACCATTCTAGCTTTTCATCTACGGATTTCACTCCAGTTTCTAACTATGAAAGCAGGGCTAGAATGAAGGCTCATTTTTTCTTCAACTAACTCATTTTCTAGAAGTTCATTGATTTGTGTATCAAATTCATCTATATCTTGTCTAGCATAGATAATTGGTTTAACCCTAATAATTACATTTGGATTGTTTAATTTAAGACTACAGCAACAAGGGCCTCTCGACCATAGTTTTAAAGGATCTTCACTAAAATTTTCTTTTAAAATTTTATAGATCCAATGCCACTCGTTTAGCGTATTTATGAGAATAATCGGTATCATATCACCACGCTTGACTGGCGCAAATCCTTTATCACAAACATATTTATGTTGAGGAAGGAGATGAATTTTAATTAACTCAATTTTGAGAGTTTCACCAATAGAGTCAGGATAAATATGCATGGGCAAATAATTGTAAATAAAATTATTACCTAACAGAAAATCTCTATGCATAAAGGGAAAACAAAGAACTTTTGGTACAATGAATTTTTTATCATTTAACCAAATTACAACATTTTTCGCTTTGTGATGAATAGCGGTATCATTACTATCAATTCTTGTGACTAAAATTAGATTTTCCATTAAAATCCATTTTTTAGAAGGAATTGCGTTCCATCTGGCTGAACAGACGATGACTCCAGTGTCGACTAGTACATTGAGGGTATATGATTTATATTCTGCAAAATTAAATGTTCCTAAAATATAAGTAAATTTCTTTTTTCCTTGATTAAGAGCGAAGATTATTTCATCACTTCTTGTTTGAATGTGATAAATATGAGCTGATTTATTTTCTTCAAGTTGTTTCCTATATTTCGTTCTTGGCATTATAGGTACTTGAATATTTTTCAGGACGATTGATTCTCGATTAGAACTAATTTCGCCTTTATCAGGGTTTCTAGATTCTCTAAAACTAAGTTTTGAAAATTTTTCCCAATCATTGTTTTGATCAAAAAAATTCTTTTTCCATATATTTGTGGATTTTGTTCTGGCCAACCTATTATTAAAATATAAGTTTCTTCCAAATGCTTGTATTTCCATCATTTCTTCCTGATATTTTTCAGGTGTTAATTCAAATAATAACCAATTTTTTGGTATTTCTAAATCTTTCCAATTTATTAACCTCGGTTGAATTTCTTTATCAAATGGCCATGGTTCAAAATTTTCTACAACATTTTTGTTTAAATGTTTTCTAGAACCTTCTGGTAATTTTGTGAATTCATGGATGGTTTTCCACTGAATTGATAAATCATTAGAGTCCGGTTTCATATTTAATCCTCTTGTCTTTATTCTGATTCTAACCGTATCTTCTAGGTTAGGATCATTTATAGAGATAAAATAATTTGGTCGTATGTTAAACCATATTACTCCATTTACAAGATTTGATTGCATTCTTCCTATTAAAGCGTTAATAGGATCATAAAATCTATTATCTAAAACAACTGTTAATATGAGAGTATCTATTCCTTGTCTAAATAGAGCATTAATCTTGATTTGAATTAAGCCTATATGGATATATCTTATTTCTGGATTAATTTTTTTTCCATCTAGCAGTTTTTCTTTTATCGAAAATAGGGATGTCTACCTTTCCTTCAAATGATAATTTAGTGTCTGTATTTTTGCTAAATTATTCAAAAACTCTGGCTGAGAATATTTTGAACTTTGATAATTTATAAATTTCTTCTTTTTTAACTTCTTGTCTTTTTGACAATGCCTCTAATTGTTCTTCTGTAAAGGTAAGTTCTTCACCTATTACGTATCCTAGTTTCAACATTTCTGTTTCTTCTGCAAGACTTTCTTTTAAGGCTGCAGATTTTTCTTGCATCATGAAGACATTCTTCTTCTTCATAACTTTCTACTTCATATAATATTTCTTCTACATTAGAGATTTCTTCTCCAAATAGAAGTTCTAGTTCTTGTTCTTCAAGAACCTTTATCATCTTTTTTTCACTTTTTTCCCATTTTAAGACAATTTGGTGCAAAATGTCCTCCTTCGTTACAAATGTAACATTTACAACCTTTTTTGGTTGGTCTTTTAGAAAATTTTCTTTTTCTATTATACTTTTTCTATTTTGAAAAATTTGTTCTCTTTTTTCAAGGTTTCCATTTAAACCTTTTCTTCTTATATGGCTTGTTTAGTCTAGGAGGATTACATCGTATTTTTCAATTTTCTTTTAGTATTTTTTCACAACAGTTTTTACCATATTTACTGTTGCTGATATAGTTTTTTACTTGCTTTTTGATTTTTGATGCTAAGCACTGATGTGCTATTAGTCTTAATACATAATTAATTTTAAAACCTAAATTATCCACTTTTCCTATCTTTTTTAGATATTCGGGATAATTTTTATGGCTCATTTCATCCTAAGGCCAGGAAGTTTATGAAAAAATTGTTCTAACCAATATGTATTTCTGGGTGGTTCTATCAAGAAATAATATTTTTTATAAGTATTGCAATATTCTTCAAATTGACAAATATTACATTACTCTATTTTAGAAAGAACATAATTTGCATCTTCTTGCAAAATAGGTACTCCTGCATAATCACATAAATTTTCTTTTATAATTTTGACAAACTCTTTTAGTATGTCATCCATGCTTAAAAAATTACTGAGATGTGCCGTTTTTTGCGTTTTTTCTTCATTAGTTTTTTTCCAATGTTTTAGCGATTGCAACACATCTCCTTGAAGCGTTGCAGCTATATAGTCTAAAAAAATTTCTTTTGTCCAATGATTTTTATAATTAGTAATTAGAATGGACAAGGATTGTGCCCAATCATCTATGGTTCTTTCTTAATCCTCAAATGTTGTATTTGTTAGATCAAGATATGTTCCGTTTTGAGCAACTGTTTGTTTATTCAAGTCGTCTTTTCTAGTATATTGAGGACTATGTTCCGCACTGGTTGTGAGTTTAGTCTCTGATTTAATTTCCTTTGTTTCATTTGTCTCTATATCTTCTGTTGAATCATTATTTTCAAACAAATCTGGATCGATAGATTCTTCTATCTTTCTTTTCTTAGATGACTCTTCGGTATTTAAAGGAGTGTTATTATTATTTTCATCATCAGTGATTTCTTCAGATGAATCCCTTTGATCTAAGATTTTGTCAGATTCTACTGAACAAATGTCTTTTGATCGACTGCAAAGTTATTCAGTACACGCAAAGACATTTGGCACAAGCTCGACTGTCAATTCTTTAGACAGAAAGAAACAAAAAAAAAAAAAAAAAACGTTCTTGTCATCATTAAAGTCAAGGTCAAATCATGCAAAGACGTATCAAATATAAAGTCTTTCATTTCAAAGTTAGATAAACTTTGTTAGAATTAGATAAGAATTTTATCAAAAAGATAAGATTTCTTTTACGTCAGTAGATAAGGCTGTAATAATTTTTCTTATAATTTATCCCTCTGATTGTCTATAAAAGGGGAGCCTTGTATTCAGTTTGAAGTAGTGAAATGAAAAAATTCTCAGTCTTGTTTCCTATAAAAAACCTCTCTTCTGTTGTATTCTTGTTTATATTAAGATCCTTTTATGTGTTTGGTATCAGATCCAGAAAAAGCCCTATTTCTAAAAAATTTCAAACAGAAGAACTAGTATTTAGATATAATTCACGAAAATTTAAACCCAATGAGCTGAAATATATCATTTTTGAAAAAAAATTATTAGCTATACAACTAGCACTTCAAAGATTTCATATCTTTTGAGCTCTTGAATACTTTATTGTCAGAACAGATAATCAAGCTGTAAGAGACTTCCTTATAACAAAAAAAAATAACATAAAAGGAAAAAGATTAACCTGATATAATACTATTAGTGAATATTCCTTTGAAGTTGAACACATTAAAGGAACTCATAATTTCCTTCCAGATTTTCTTAGCAGGAACCATAAAGAAGACCACTAACCAAGTGAAATTATTTTTTGCACATTATTGATAAAAGCAAAAAAGCCAGTCCAAGGTGATTAGGTCACTATTGCTAAAAAGGTAAACAGACTTAATAAACATTTTCAACTCCAGAAGATATATGTAGTATTTAGGAAATTCCAACCAAGAATCTAAACTAACTGGCCAGATTACCATGCCCAAATCAATGGGTATTCTAGACAGTATTTTAGATCGTTTAATAATATGGCAGATCCTTTACAAGCCTAGAGAAAGCATCAAGCAGTTCCTGGACTTTCAAAATTAATGTCTTGGATTTCAACTAAGAAAGTTAAATCTGAAATTAAAGATTTTTTCAATTCAGGCATTGAAAAAGAAATTTATGATGAATTAAACAGTGTTCGAAAAATTTATATTTTGGGAGACCAACATAAAATTGAGTTTAGACATCATATGAGTAAATTAGCAATCAAACTACAAAACTCAATGTATTTAAAAATCTATGTTTCCAAATCATTAAACAAATGAATTGGACTGATGAATTTAGTTTTGAAAAGATAAACAATTTTCTTCAATTAGCTGATCTTATAGAATATGAGTTTTCTGATCCAATATTTGAAAAAATTAAAAGGATTTACTTGCATGAAAAAGCAACAAAAATACTTTCTACCGAACTCTTTTCAATGAAAAATTGAAGACCAAAAAGGAAAATCAATTAGATTCTTTCTCAAAATTTGCATAATATTAATTTAACTGATAATATTTCAAAGTTAATCATGCTTACAAACCATGAGTAATGGTTTGAAAAAGACATTAAATGGGACATGACTAATCAAGTCATATTCTAAATTCGCGCTACTGAAGAATGGGTCAAGTTTCCTATGATGATCAAAGTAATACTCTCATATGTAGTAAAAAGCTACAAATGGAGCAAATATTTTACTCTTTAAATTACAAGTTCAATCAGATGGCCTGAAAGAGAAAAATTCTTTCAACCATACCAAATTTGGTATCTGAAAGCTATAGAATATTTCGAGTTCAAAAAATTTTTTATAGAAGCCCAGTATCCAGTTGATGCCATTATACCTGAAGATTATTGGATTCGAAATATGCAAAAATTGTCACAAACAACAAAACAAATTTAGGAAACTGCAACTCCACCATTTATGATTACAGATGAAAAATGCCCATGTGTAACTAATCATCCTATTAATTACGAAAGATCAACAACTCAACAAAGAGAAGCAAAACAATTTTTAACAAAATTAGTTACGAAAAGAGATCTTGATCTGCCTATTGAACTAACAATAGATGCAGACAACCTAGAAGAAGACCAGATATTAGCAGAACAAACACCAACATTGACTCCCTCTGAAGATAGCGTCTACTATCACAATCTAAAAAATGCGATAGAAGGTTGAAGCGTAGTGGACCCATGGACAGGAGAAACCAACTCTTTGGTCCAAAATTTTGTCAGATTCTACTGAACAGATGTCTTTTGATAGACTGCAAAGTTATTCAACACACACAAAGACACCTAGCACAAGCTCGAACGTCAGTTTTTTAGAAACAGAGAAACGACCATAAAAAAAAAAAAGTTCTTGTTATTATTAAAGCCAAGGTCAAATCATGCAAAGACGTATCAAATATAAAGTCTTTCATTTCAAAGTTAGATAAAGTTTGTCAGAATTAGATAAGAATCTTATCAAAAAGATAAGATTTCTTGTACGTCAGTAGATAAGGCTGTAATAACTTTTCTTTTCGTTTACTCCTCTGATTGTCTATAAGATTTCTTGTACGTCAGTAGATAAGACTGTAATAATTTTTCTTGTTATTTACTCCTCTGATTGTCTATAAGAGATAAGATTATTGTTTACTTCTCTAAGTAAGCTCTTGCTACTTCATTCCCCTACTTCTATTCTTTGGTGAAATTGTATCCTCTTATAAACTTCTCGGTATAAGGTTTATCCAAGAAATAGAACATTTTATTCTTCTCCGACATATCCTGAATGTCCAACATTAGCCTGGAGAATTGTTTGACATTATCCCTCATAGTGCCCATAGGCGTTAAATCTCTAAACTTGGGCCAAGCAATGTTCTTGACGTTCTCGGGGAAGAATTGGGACTTCAATTCTCTATTTAAATCTTCTCATATGTCAATGGTGTAGTGGCCTTGTAGAACTTCTTCATGCTTCGTGCGCCACCATAGTTTAGCATCACTGCTTAAATATATTGTAGTCATGGTGACCTTGGTATCTTCGAAATCGATCTTGACAGCCTTAAAATATTAATCCATGTCAAAGAGATAGTTCTCCAACTCTTTGGCATCCCGTGCTCCACCGTAGACACAAGAAAGCATACCTTTGCTGTGTCAAAGATGGAGGTGTGAGGGGTTGAGTTACCGACTGCCTGCATTAACAAATTTAGCTTGGTGTTGATCTCATCCAACTCGCCTTTCACCTCTTTCACCTTATCCCGAAGCCCTTTCATGTCGGCAAGCCCGCCAATGGTGGCACTAGCATGTGGCGACTCAGCTACCGTGCTTACTTCCACAAGGTCTAGGCGGTCACCAAACTTGGCCAAGCTTTTCGTCGTCTTCCGTCTTAGCCTTTTCATTTCCACCTCCACCTCGTCAAGACGGTCTTGTGCTGACTTCTTTGAAGGCATGGTTCCCAGATCCTTCAAGCAACAACCTGACTTTGATACCAAATGTCACGACCCAACACTTTCCAAGTGAGCAAGACCGTGTGACACTTGTATTGGGCGGCACCAAACAAGTCAGCTAAGGGGCACCTCGCAATTTAAGCCAACACACACCCAAATGTGCACAAGTAGACAACTTTTGAAGCAACAAACTAAGAATGAGTAAAGCAACAACCGAGGCAAATGGCACACAATTTGCAAGCAATAAGATTACTTTTATTACATGAACAAAACAATTCCAGACTACAATTAGATGGGAAATTTAGATAGCCAACTGTCAACAACGGTGTAAGTTAAAGACTTGGACTTACCTTGTTATCCTCCCCTGTTGGTTGACCCTAAACAAATTTTTTAGCTCTTCGAAAAAATTACAACACCCCTCCTCGACAGAGTTAGGACACGACCAACTTGGATGCCGCACCCCTTGTGAAGAAAAAATCTATGCGTGCATCTGACACCAAGCCTACATTTCTAAACTCTATACAATATGTACAGACAAGTTTCAGTTGGCACGAGACTGAAAAATGAGGACATGGACCCGACCTAGAAGTGCAGCTCGTGACACACAGCAAGTTTGAGAGCAAGAGTATAAAAACTGCAATTTTTGAAATGATAAGAGCCCAGAGAGGACTCCTTTCTCACTGATGTCAATATTCATCTTTAAATTCCTCTTGTATATTACAGAGTTCCACCTTTAATCATACACAAGTAGGTGTATTTGAATTGTTCGGGCACAGAATCATTGCTCTGGCACTAGGATAGGGAATGTTATGAAAAGCGAAGCAAAACTGGTCTTCCTTAGGAGTGCCCACCTATTCAATCTCCAAAATTAGGACTCATGGACTGTGGGCAAATCTGTTCTAAAGCTCTCTCTGGTGCACTGAGAAAAAGATGGAGTCCACCCCAAAATCCGACCAATCTGCCTCTCATGTTTCTGGATGAATTAGGTGTGCTAGATCACACCTTTAAAGTAGATGTCCCAATAGTAGCCCACAATACTCATTCTTTGTTTTTTTTTTTTTTTTTGTCCTTTTGTTTGTTGGGGGTGTGTATGCCACCCTGCCTGCTTATATGTTGGGTCTACAAATTCCAACTAGACAAATACTGATTCATTATTCTGCCCACCTTGAACTATTGTAATCACCAGTCTTTCACTAAGACTGCCTGACACAGCATGGTTGGTTGTCTGTTAATCACTGAAGAGAGACAATGCAGGTAAATTACTTAAGCACTCCATTTTTTGGAAAAATGATGGTAGCAGCCACTGAAACATTATGTGGTACGTGACTGGTTAAAGAATTGTGATTGCAATGACTGTAGACTAGTTAGTCCCTCTACCAATTGATGAGTATAAGTTCCTCGAGAAAGACAAATGCATACCTCAGATGCCAATCGTTCACGGAGACCTGCCTCGTGAGAAAGTGATCGGTATCTATCACTTGATATCCTTGTTCTTCCACTCCGGTCACTGTTACGCCATCCTATGGTGGACAATGGCCTTGGATGTCTGGACAAATAACTTTCTGTAACTAACTGCATCCCTTCATCTGAAGCAGCAGTGTGTCCCAAGCACAAATTGCTCGAAGAAGCTCCTCTAAAATTAGGGGCAGATCTTTGTGTATAACTGCTTCTAACTCCCCTCACAGATTGGTTTGAGGTAGCTTGCACATTTTGAGGCATAGGAGTTCTGCTTGAAATGAAATCGTTATTGTACCCCCCAATCTCTCCAGGAGCACTAGTATTACTGCTTCCTATAATGAAGTGGTTTGTCTCATGACTGAAAACATTGGCATCTGCAATTTGCAAAGAACTTTCAGAAATAACAGGAAACATAGTACAGGGACATAAACCTAGACAATAGTCTGGAACTAACCTGGAAGTAGAACCCTACCATGAGCAGCAGGAGACATGTGAATATGGCTCCATTCCCGTATTGGAGCATTCGAACTCTGACCCATAAGCTCCACTGGTACAGAATGATCAGCAGGGTTGCCAGGTGTATACGTATGGTGTGAAGGATTACTTGATAAATGGGTCCTAGCCAGGTTGGTTTCCAAATCAAGTGCAGCTCTGCTTCTCACATTCCTCAGAGTAGCCTCACCCCCAATCGAGAGGCTGTTGCCTCTGTAACTTGAGCCGATGGCAGGGCAATCCCAAGGTGTATGAAGAGAATCTGTATTTGGTTTCTCCTGCCATATGTCGGAGGACAGATCAGACGAACTTCCAGTATTATAGTATCTGCTTGAACTGCCTCTCTCACAAACTGCAGGAACACCAGGGCTTTTTCGCTTGTATGGCCCTCTTCCATTGACCATTGCAACATCAGCAAAACCACCCTCAACCCCATGGAATGTTTGTCCCTCATAATCGGATGAGGCGGCATGATGTGCATAATTTTCAGGGGCCATAGAGAAGCTTCCAGCAGCAGGAGGAAGCAAGAAAGGATCATGGGATGGGCCTGAAGCATCAGTTTGATAATGCGGCACTTCAATGCGGTTACTTGAGGAAGGAAACCCATTTGACATTGGAGAAGGATTCCAATGAGAAGCATAATGTACACCATCTATGGACATATTTTCAACAGGATAAACATGAGAGCTGTTTTCAGCAGCACCAGCCCTAGCTGCAATAAAAAATCACAAGATTATGAGCATTAGTCAAGATAAAGAGTTTTATAAGTGCAAATTACCATAAGTTCATTGTAACTATATTTCGTCTCATGTTTGTATGGACCATTTCAAGTTTCTTAAGAGACTAGTCAGAACACAGTACATCAATGAAGGAATCACTCACCTACCATTAGGAGGCAACTATGGTCAGTGAACCTAACAAATCCATCAACCTATACAAGAGGCAAAGCCAGATCCTACATTACAAAGGCTTGCTCAGAAGGTGAGGCCAAAGTTCCTTCTGAAACTACCATGAGTTAAAACATATGCATGCATGGAACATATTTTTTTCATTATTTGCCATGTCCTTCTATAATATATAGTGCAAGATTAGCAGGCCCCAAAGCAAACAACAGAAAGAGAATCAGATTTAAAGATTCAATACCCAAATGGCCATAAGGTTGCTCTGGATGCATATGATTCCAGCTCTGATCATTTTCAGACTCAAACATTTGAGTCGTGTTGAATGTATGTCTATGCCCCATATGTCACTTTAGATTTCAGGATAATTCACGTTCTGAAGCCTCAAAAGGTAAGAAAACCACGACCTGCACATAAACATAATCCCAGAAATCAAACATTAGTAGGTCACAACATGTTGCCACAGGATGGCATGTTCAATCCTTTAAAGAGATTAAATCTGGCATTTCTTGTTGCATATGTAAAGAACACAAAGACAAGAAAGAGCTGAAGGGTTTAAAACCATAGAGGGACACCTATTAGGGTGGCCCTGGCACATGAAGCAAGTATTCTGATGAATCTCGCCTCTGTATAGAGTTTTAGGTCATAGGTGACTAATTGTCCCAAAAGCGTAAGCTACCAGGGAATGGGCTAACAATATATATCAAGCTATCTAATAACCCTCCTCACGAGTAATCCCATCTTGCACGTAGACAGGCAAAGAGATGAACACACACTGAACGAACAAGGTGCACAAACGCATATAGAACAGAGTATGCAAAAATAATAGGAGAACAAATGCATACGATGAGGTTTGAGGACAAATGCATATCGAACAGCCTTTTAACAGTAAAAAGAAAGGATAGCCAAATCATAAAATGTAATCCAATAAGCCAATCAACAGCTATGATGATGGTAATATATAGTTTAAGAGATTCAGCCAGGCAAGCTACTGTTTAAGTCAAATACAGAAAGCATCTTAGTGCCAATAAGTTAGGAAGACACTGAGGGGGATAAAATGTAATTAAAAACAATAAAGAAATACATATCCACTTTTAGAAATGGTCTACGAACACCTACTAATTCCGCCCAGCACACACAGAGACACAACATTCTCAGATGTAGAAATCAGCCAGCTGCCACTGCATAAGAATTACCTCTTCCACTTTTCAGATGAAAAGGCAAAAGTACAAAAGAAAGAAATAAAAAGAACCAGCCAACTGTACAAAAGTTTTCAAAAGCATCCGAAGCACACTGAAATTTCAAATAAAAGAACCAGCCAACTCTACGAAAGTTCTCAAAAGTATCCCAAGCACACTGAAATTTCAATAGTCAATAGCTTTACAGTGACAAACTCAGTCCTCTCTGCTGTGGATCTGGCAATAAAACCCTCACATAAAAGGTGCATAATTGGGGGGGGTGGGGGGGGGGGGGGGGGGGGGGGGGGGGGGGGGGGGGGGGGGGGGGGGGGTGGTTGGGTTGTGGGGAATTCCTCAAAAAGAAGGGGACAAAAAGGGTATAGAGGACTACACACTAGGATTACCTCTCGAAAATGCTGATCTCCCATTACAACCTCAACAACTCCACACTAGAAATTAGTCGAATACCCTATGATACAAAATTGATTAGTTTACCAACCAAAAAAAATGTCCAACAGGGGTAAAAAAGCTAAAAAGAGAGGAAATTGAGAAAAGAGAAAGAGGTTGACGTTTGCTCTCCTCAAAGCTCAATAACTGCGATATTAACTTATAAGCACATGACCAGCAGCTAAGTGAAGTAAATTATTTTCCATCTCCAACTTCCAAACAAGAAAAATAGGACCCTATGACAATCTGCTGACAAAGTGCGTGCACATCCGCAGAAAATTATCATCCTCCATGAAGTTAGAAAACAATCAATTACTTGTTAAGCACTGTTTTAAGGACAAGAAAACTTAAGTTAAGGACATTATGATTTTGAGGCAATATATTGCAACTTACATGCCACTTTGGTGTTTCATCTTAAATATACAAAAGCACTTCACATGTATCAAGACCTACACTAAGCAAAATAAATTCACAAGTATGAAGCGTTGACACAAATAAAGTGCCACCTGAATGTGAATCCCATACTTACCAGAAAAATGAAAGTGCAACCCATAATTCGTATTATCTGGACTCTTCTATTCCCCCAAAGGCACCAATGGCGACACGACATGACAAGGGTAAAGTTAAGGGACATACATCAGACCGCCATACTTGAATCAGATAATTGGACCCTTAGATATCTAATGATGGAAGGGGGGAAAAACATGTATTTAAAAGTAACGAACACTTTATCGCTCCTCACATGGGTAGGGAGATAGAAACCTCATTTTCCCACTGAATCCACTAAATCCCTAAAACAATGACAACATCGTGCATAGTGCATTACAATGCTAATATAAATAGACATGCCAGACAAGTCCACTTACACATACCTAACTTTTGAATACATATCCTTGTATTCAAAGATTTGGGTTTAGGGATGTCCAACACCTAAACACACATGCACACCAGATACTCATACCACAGTCCCTGTAATATAGCATTTTAACACTCATGGAAAATTATTAATTGTCATAAACTCCAAGTACTCTCTTCTGAGAGCTATTGGTATCATAATATGTTGAAAATACGAAGAGCAAGTAAGCATATTACTTGGAGCAATTTACATTTAATATTTTGCCAACAAACTCGTGTCTTGTGCATTTATAAGATTGTGATAGTTTTCCTACCAAGCATTAGGAAAAAGAATTTTCCAAAATCAAGCTTATCAACCAAAAAGGATAGACTACACTGCCAAGACAGAGCTGAGAATCCTTGCTCCAAAAGGATAATAGAAAACCTCCTTCAGAAGTCATTTGATCATTATTATTCTCCTAGATTTCATATCATATCAAGATAAGAAAATGTTTTCATAGGTTTGAAATTTACAAAACCTATATTATTGTCAGTCTCCGTAGCTACATCAGGAAAAAACAGCCTACTCTAAAAAATCTACATTATTCCCTCAACATGAAATATCAAAATCATTATAACCTGCAAGTTTGAACAAGAAATCAATCGTTTAATGCACTGCATTGTTTTAATTCCCTAAAAACAACCCTAAGGTGGTTGGCTTAAGAATAAAGTAAATACAAGGCAGCATTTGCCATTGTTGCTTTGTAATTCAAACAAAGAGACACAGATGTGGGGCTGAAAATTTCAAATGGAATCACATGGAGCTAACAGAAGCTTCATGCATCAGTATATATCGCTTTCAAATACACTTGTAAGTGAAGAAAGATCTTAAGATGCAACCAGGATTCTCTCACATGTCCCAACTAAGGCAATTTCTTCCGGTATCAGGCCACAGAGAAACTCCACCACCAGGATGATTGCCAATAATATCAATGTTTAAATGGCAATCAGCTTTCCTGTAAATTGCATGCACTGCCTCCATCTCACTAGTTTAATCATGATGACATTTTTCTGTATAATCCTCCAACTACCATGAAAAATTACATCAGTTGATATATAAGTGAGCCCCACCTCAGTTTCCCAATCATTAAAGCAGAGGTAATAAAACTTACAAGATGGAGAACAAAAAGAAAGAACAACCATAAGTTTCAGAAGCCATGGAATCTCCAAGCACATTAGAAATTGAAATAGGGTGTGAATGGTAACAGTCACTGCTTCTCAAAGATGTCACTAAACGCCAGGTATACTTGATGTGCCACAAATTTCGCACCATTAAAGACAATCTCAAGATTCTAAGGTTTCTGACATCCTCCGATAAAACTGCAAGGTTTTTACAGTAAAAACTGAATTCTCTGAAAAAGTAAATTCCACATAAAAAGGTCTAACATGATTCTGCAATTTTATGAACAGAAATTCAGTATTTTATAGTTTGCTCTCCCAATAAAAACGGCAACATATAAAACACTGCAACTGGAGCAGATCACTACAATGAAACTTGACGAGCACACCGAATTTCAGACTCAAATCAGTTCGTCAGTTGTCCAATTTACCAAAAGGTGCCTGCAATACCATTGGGAATTCAGATGCTGTTAAAGAAGCAATGCTAACTATTCTATCCACCAAAATTGATGTCTTATATATGGCTAGGGACTACAGAGTAACCAAAGTTGCCAAAATTAATCTGCAACTTAGCATTTAAAAAAATAAGAGAGGGCAGGGCCAGAAAATCAAGTTTTGTACACAACCCAAAGCCATAGTAATACATGAGAAAAAGTATGTAAATCTCTAACAAAACCAGTTGGAAACACAAATGGCTTAGATGGAAAAATATGATGAGAGAAGAAGAGGAGATAGGGTCCCAGTATCAAGAATCCTCACCTGTAGATGTATTTATGCCCACATTCCAAAGCCTCCACACTAACTACTGTTCATTACAAGTACAAGAGATTTGAATAAGAATGATAACCATCAGAGTCCCCCAACCTCAAAAGCTCAACTCAACAAAGCCTTGGATCCCAGCCTCCCAGCTACAAGGACCAATTACATGTATCCTTACATCTAAGGACATATCTTCCAATTATTTATAGGCCACCAGTGTCTGAAAACCTGCATAATAACAACTGTCTAAACCTAGTTTCCGGGAAGGTTATCTGGAGCAATGCAAACACCAAGGGTATCTACACTCAGCCCCTCAAGTGAAAAACAAAAGAAAAACAAAAAAAAAAAAGCAGCAGTTGATAATACCACTCCCCCCCCCCCCCCCCCCCCAAAACCCCAACCCACAGCCCAAAAAACCAAATAACAAAAAAAAAAAAATACAACAAATGACTCTGGCTATGAAAGGCACTTAAGCCATAACAAAGATGATAATAACAATTTGGATTATTTCCTTCTGTTAATGATAATCCTGGTCACTTTAATAAAATTTCATCAGTTTTCCAAGTCCACACGTGATGGGGAATTAATAATGGTTACTGACCACATGCAAACCAACGCTGCATAAGTGTGCTTGAAAGAAAGAACATCAAAACAAGAAAATGCCATCCAGACGTGAAGTACATGGGCAAGCTATCCATAGATATTTGGTAAATTATAGGAACATACAGCAAAACAAGAGATTGTCCAGTAATTGCAAAAAAAAAGGTCCAAGTTCAAAATAGGCAGGAAAGATGAGGTTCAGTAACCAGAAAAGATGTCTTCCACCAGAATTTCTGCAATGCAGCAAATGAAGACATGATGATTGGTGGACAAAGGAAATAACAGTTCAATGAAATATCAAGAAGATAATGCAAAAAGGGGATGAGGTGGTTATCATGATTTATGCTCATAAGATCTCCAAACCACCAAAAGAATAGCTGTTAACATTGCAGCATATGACAGACATCAAAGATAAAATAGTATACCCTGAATAGCAGTTTCATTCCACAAGTTTATCATAATATACCAGACAAAAAATATGCAAAACAGACTCGCATAACAGACAACATATACACACAGACTATTTTGGGTAGCCTAACCTATGAAAGAGGATCCTGGAATTTTTGTCGTACACCACAAGAATATTGCTATAGCAACTATGTGATTAAAACAAAACTATCTAACAACAAAAGACGCGGATAAATGTTTGGAAAGGGTACGTCCAACATTATACTTAGAAACTCTGACTTCCAATTCTGACATTCAACAAATAAGATTACATGTAGAGTACTCTGCAGACTGTTTACAACCTGTGGGACAAATTCCTACTTAATATGCAGCACTTTCCTTTTCGCTCTTTCAAAAGAGAGCAAACCACCCTACTCCTGCTCCTGATCTTCAGACCACAGGCCACGCAACAATAGTTGTTGCACTACTTCAGTCTCATGCGGTGCAAACTGGAAAGGAGGCTAGCAACCACTGCCCTCAGCCCCTCTCACGCAACAGTAAGATAAAAGGCAGAAGATATTCAAGGTCAATTAAGAGAGGGATTGGCATGAGTGTAAGTGGGAATTCGGCCTTTATAGAGCTGTGAATTGTTTAGATTTTTAAGAATCATAAATCATTCTCTTTTCATCTTCTTTTTTCATTGGTAAAGACAAGGAATCATTAGAAGGCCCATGAGGCTGCATGAGTTTACAGGATAAAATCATGGGATTAATATCCTAATCCACAGAGGCCCACATATACCAGGTTTGGTTGCGCAAAATTGATCCAGACTAATCATCTCCCAGAATGGGGGATAACTAATACCATGTTTGGGTGGGGAGGGGGGTGGTATTAGTTATCCTAGGATTAGCTGTAAGGTGTAAGGTGGGATAAGATTTGGCACACAATCCAACGACCAAAAACGATATGCCCTACCTCATCCCATCCTTTTTCCCACCCTAACCAGACACAGACACAGTACAAGATATCCTATTAGAGAAATTTAGTGCCTCAGAATATGTATTCCGGACTTTTATACCAGGGATTATTTATCCCCCTCTAATACCACCATGCAAACATACAACCGCCTTAGGGAGCACACTACACTACACACAAATGTATACAACTACTCTATACCCGCCTAAGAAGAAAAAAAACAATCCAAATCTTCTACAACGAAAAAGTAGTTTCTTTTTAATCTATACCAACTCTTCAGTTCAAATTCTACCAAAAAAAAAAAAGAATATTTCAATACCTAAATATGTTCTCAAGATAAAACCTAGTAAGGGAAACCATTACCAACAATAATTGGTCGATATTTAGACGTGATTTGGCTAAGCTTGTCGAGTTCATGGATAACTCTGCTAGAGACCACCCATTAGCATTTGTGTCCAAAATTATGCCTCCTGATTTACATGTTCAAATCTTCCACATAGACATGTAGCTCCAACTCCACTACAGCAATATACTAGAATCCCTACGTCCTCTTTCATACCATCCGCTCTCAATTCATCTACAAACAAATAAGCATAGGCATCACCTAAGAAGCACAGACACGGACACGACATGGACAAGCCGACACGGCAATTTTATAAAATTGCATAGCACAACGATATATATTTTCTATATTTATATATGAATATTTTACTCAAAGATAATAAAAAGAATATAAGATAACACTAATTAAAATTAAAAATAATCTATTTCATAACTTAAATGTCAAATTAGATATAAATTCACATTATTTTCATTTTACAATTGGATTCTAAGTTATTTTTTTCAAAGTTACAACATGTTTCATATGTACTTAAGGGATGGACACGTGTGTTCCTCAAGTATCTAAAGCATGTACGGTTCTTAAAAAGTTTAAAAATAATACGGCACGTTTGGATGGGTGTCCGACACGTGTGGAATGAGTGTCCAATGAATGTTATGTTCGACACAAACACGACGCCTTCTTAGAAATGCTCATGCTTATTAGGGCATCACATAGGTGAATTGGTGCTTCATGTGCAAACAAAATGGAGAATCATTTAATCACCTTCTTATTCATCCTTATGGAGAGGTGGAACCAGCCCAATGCCCACAAAGCCCGGCCCTTTTGTTAGGGCTTGGTAATTTTAATTTGGGCTAACCGGGCCAGGCTTGGGCCAATAATAAATCCAAGGGATGGGGTTAGCTTGAAGAGTTTAGGCCCAACACCTTGCCAGGCTTGGGCAAACACACCATCGGTCAATATAGAGTGTAAGCCCGTCTTAGCCCATGTCCGCCCGATACTTATCTAGCCAAAGAGTTTTGGATGATGATTTTAGCCTTGTTTCGGATACACTCGATCCTTCGAAGATATGGCACCCATTTTTGGAGAGGGAGGAGAGGAAAGAAGAAAAGGAAGAAAGCGTGGATGTTGGCATCTTTGGAATGTTGTGGATAATTTGAGGTGAAAGGAATTGAAGGTCTATTAAATGTGTAGAGAAACCTATTTACAGGTTACCAAGTTAATCTTTGTACATTGTGCATAATTGGGTAATGGGGGTCATGAACCCTTCCATTGAGCAATTTTTAAATTTTGTGGAGTTTGATTATGTAGAGAAGGTGTATAGGATGTTTTTGATGCTTTTGCTTTGTTTTGAGAATGTATTCAGGTGGCAACCCTCCTAATGCCCTTTCTAGTAATGCTTCACTTATCAAAACATTGATACATATATGTATACATATACAAATGTAAGAAAAGGAGTTCATCTACAATTAAATACATAGTACCATCTACCCCCCTATGCATTGCCTCCCAAAAATTTTCTCAACTTGATTGGCAGCCCTCACTAGCATTAGAGCTACTAACGTCTATTTTTTGAAAATTTGCAGTCAAACCTAGATAATACACATTATTGAAAGCTAGTTACTTAATAACACAAAAAAAAAAAAACAAACAAACAAACAAAAGAACTAACAAAATGTGGGGTGAGAAGGGAATCAAACAATCGGTTTTGACCAGTGAGTGGTCAGCAGTTGTTTGCACAAGATGGAGATCCATCTGCCAAGTCGGATCACTGAGCAATCCTAACACAATGTTGTTGAAAAGTAAGAACTTTGGTCCAACATAGCCAAGTTCATGGTTTTCAATTTGCTCTGTTGCCAACCTACCCAGTAGCAGAAACTGAAAGAAAAATGAACCCACTGACTTAGTGGATCTTTTGGATGGCACCAACTATGAAACTGAGAAGAGGAAAAGTGCAGGTTGGGGTGTTCTGTTGAAGAATATTTTAGTCCCAACAACAAAGGAGAAAAAAAAGTTGAGCAGAATGTTATGTTCATCTCAAAGTTTGTGCTACTTCCAATATTACATTACTAAAAGTACTACTTCAAACTGTTAAAAACATATGAAAAGACTTCCCCTCATGTGCAGTTCTACAAACAGCATAGTTAATAGTTTGGATGGAACTTGAAACTAACACAATGATTCAAATTGCTAAAGCTTCACTCAGTATCATGATATATGTCCAGGATCAATGAATCTACCAATCAACTAATGAACTGTTAACACTAGTTCCCATAATTCATTTCAAACAAAAAAACAAGAATAAATTGAAAGGGGTAAAGACTAAAGAGGGGAAAAAACGAAAAACTAAATAGTTGCCATCAAAAGTAAAGTAATCTTCACTAAAAGACCCCATTTTATGTAGGCCTAAGACAATGCCATGACCAATCACTTTGAGTGCAACTTCCACTGCAACACCCATATCATCTAGAATAATGTCGGTAAAAAATGAGTAAACATTTGAGCATTAATTATTGTTAGTAGAAAATGAGAACATTTGGTAAAAGCTAAAAACTGAATATTGTACTCCAATGCGTGCATTTTAGTCTTATCTATATAAACTGCCTTGTGCACATTTCTCTTAGTAGCAATGTTAAGAACCTATTTGGTTCTAAGCTAAGAAACACCGACACGGACACAGGACATGACATGACATGGACATGCCGAAACGTCGATTTTAAAAAACTGCAAGACACAATACAATGAGGACGCAACAAAAATATGTAATTTAGATATATTTTTTATGTGTCATGTATATATAAATATATTACACAAAGTTAATAAAAAAATACAATATAACACTAACTAAAATTAAAGAATCACGTTTTCCATAACTTAATTATCAATAGAATTGCCTTCTGTTTTTGTACAAAAATCACATAATAAATCAAGGACAAGCATGTCATCTGCTAGTATAGAAATATACCCCCTCTTTTATTTTCAAAATAAGTAGAACCCCCATCGTGTGCACAAAATGTCCAAAATAAGACAAACATGTCCAAGCCGGGTCCATGGAGTGTCTAAAAAAAAAATTAAAAAAAATTGGACACGCCTCGCGGCATGTCCGACACGTGTCCAACACGTGTCCTAGAGGTGCCCAACACGCATACAGCGGCCTCCCCGGAGTGTCTATGCTTCCTAGGTTCTAAGAAATGGTGGAGGAAAGGGGAAAGGACAAGGATAACCGTTTTCTCTATTAAAAAAAAAAATAAGAAAACAGTTCCACTCTCTCATGAAACATCAATTTCAATCCTGCTACCATATTTGTACCATTACCTTTCATCTTCAAGATTCATCAACCAAAGATATAATGCTGTCACAATGTCTTACAAGTTACAATTACAAAAAAAAAACTCTTAAACGACATAATTCCTCTACATTAACTTTCAACTTTTTGCGAGGAACTCCATCGTATGCACTGAGTATTGCTCAAATGAAAAGCCCAGCGCGCCTAAGCCCAATTGACAAGGAACAACAATGGATGGCCGCCGTCCAATTAGCCATTTTACAAAGTAACCACAACATATCCAGTCAGATACATTTGCATGAGATATAATGTTGGAAAGGTGGATGATTGCTCTCATCAAATAGAAGGTTTTCAAATTAATGATGCTACAAATATGTCTATGGTTTTGCCAAGCAAATGACTCTGGACTTGGCATGAGATCCTGCTATTAAGATAATGTTTTCTTGATTACTCCAGATAAGAATGCGTACAGGGAAATGCTTGGTGTATTAAATATTTTTACCTATCTTCGCTCAACTATTCACCGGTCAATAGCAGTCTTGAATTACTCGACAAATCAAACTCTTAGATTTTGGGCTTAAACAAAGAATTGCAATATTCCACTGCACCCAGTGACTGCCCTGGTAAATGTTTTGATGCTCCTAGCAGAATTCATCAGTATATGTTTCTGACTGAGCATGTTGCCGCAATTCACATATTAAATTTCCTTCAGCTGAAGAGGAGGTAAGGAAGTATTGGATTTCCTCAATCAAATTGTACCAAGGCCTAAGATGGATAGTGGCTATTGTCTACTCTCGACCAATTTGGAGTTGACATACCCAAATCTGTATATGGGCCTTTATTGTTTGGATTATTATCGAAAAAGCACCCTTACAGTTTGCCATTCAAATTTAAAATCTAGGACCATACGTAAGACATAGTTAAGCCGGTGTATCAAATATGACTAATCGCTGATTCAATACTTGTATTTCCTTCTCATTTCTTACCAGTTATTTTATTAGTTAAAGTGCATTACAAGGCGCCAACAAAACAGGGCCAAGGCTGCACGCACAAAGTATACACCAAACTCCGAAAAAAAAAAAACAGAGCCTATGTATCTATAGGGATATACAACTCCCCCAAAAACTCAATAAAAGAGTTTAACAAAATGGGGAAATCTTTCCTCAACCAAAAATACGATATAGATAACACCACCCCCTTCAACTCAAAGTAGAGCTCTCCTCACCTTCAAAAGACCTCTTGTTCCTCTCACTCCAAATACACCACATGAAGCATAGAGGGGCAATCTTCCAGGCCTTAGAGTCTTAGATGCTTGACCCCTAAGGCACCCCTTACATCAGGCAACAAACGAGTTCTCGACTAACCATGCAATAACCAATCAACTCCGAACAATGAATAAATCATACTCCAAACCTCTCCAACACAGTAACAATGAAGAGGTGATCCACACTTTCCCCTGCACTATCACAAATGTAGTACCAATCCAAAAGGAATTTGCGTCTCTTCCTCAAATTGTCAATGGGTAGAATAGCTCCCCGACCCACCATCCAAGCAAAAAATGCTACTTTGATTAGAGCTTTAGACCATCACAACCCTTCCCTTTCAAGGAAAGAAAGCCTTTCCCCTTCCTACAAGAATCGAGTAGAAGGATAAGACTAAGAACACTACTTTTGAGTTTCCTTTCCAAACCAAGTTGTCCTCTAACTTTTTTAAGTTAAAAGTTAGAACCATATCTGGCTTAAGCATAGTACTATATCACTAATCTTATAGAGCATACGTAGATTAGAATTAGGGACAAAGCTATTTATATATCAAGGGGGGCCATAGCCCCCTAGTGTCCAAAAAAACCCATGAGAGGCAGTACAAATTAGGGCCCAAAAATTAAAACATGGTAAAGTGCCCCCCCCCCCCCCCCCCTAATTCTAAAAATATTATACTCACCATCTTTTCATCTTGTGGCCCATTGTTGTTGCTATTTGGGCTTTTTTTTTAGTTGCTTTTGATTTGTTTTGTTTGTGGCCCAAGTGTTATGCTTACTCATTCCTAATTAATTGAGATTTAGGGTAAAATTTAGTTAAAAAATCGAAGGTTTCTATTTTCTTTATAGGTTGGTTAGACTTGTTTTCACTCTTTCGGTTTCTGCTGCAACTACAAACGTGTATTTTCAGCTATAATGTTGTTAAAACTAAATTTTGGAAAAAGATGTAAGATAATTTCCTCACAAATACTTTGATTGTATACGTTGAAAAAGAAGTTACTGAAAAATTTAGTAGAAATTTAATTATAGATGGATTTCTTGACGTGAAATGTCATCGAGTGTCACTATGATCTTGATATGTAATTAACAAATTATTTTTTTGTAAAATCTTACTGTCAAATCTTAGTTAAATTTATATTATTTTTTATTTTGGTAAATTAAATGTAGCATGCATCATTAGTTTTAATTTTTTTTTTATAGAGCTATTCTTGGCCTCCCCTCAAATAAATTCCTAGCTTCGTCCCTGATTAGAATGTTCTTTAACACAATCAAAACCAGGTACACTTTTCAATACTAACAACAAAGACGAACCACGTCAGACAATGGTGATGAGGGCAGTTAAAGGTTGCAGTTAACTTCATAGTTAGCAGACGACGATTTATGAAGTTATGGCATTCTCCATCAAAACTCATAATTAAAATTACAGCTTAGGCAAATTACATCAGCAGGCTAACGCCCTTATTACCTACTTACATATTGATTAGTCCTATTTTGATTAAGTTAAACAAAAGGCAACACAAGGTCTGCATTTAGGATGCCAGTTAACTCTCCTACATTGACCAATTGGCTGAGAAAGCAGGTGAAGAGATAGACACAGAGCAGCAGAGCCAAAACAGATATTAATTTTGGCTCAAAGTTTATTCCTCGGATACATATGACCAATTGCAATAAGATGAATAAAAATACAGAGAAGATGAAACAGATTTATAGAAGATGGAACATCAACACAATTGCAATAAGATGAATAAAGGAAGGTCCAAAACCATTTAGCCTCGTTTTTACTAGAAATAATGCAGTTTGAGCTTATAATTTGTAAGTTATAGTATAATAAAAGAATTAAATTTAGTTCAACCCAACAAACATACTAACTTTTCTCAGAGCTACTACTGAATAATGAAAAAAGTAAGCAAATCAGGATAGAAGCAAATACACACTTCACCAAAAAAAACAAGCCCAAACTGGCTATCAGATGCAACGCCTTTATACTAAAAAAATCAATCTAAAAAAAAAAATAGATAAGACGGACACGATCATCGTCATTATCACCAACGCATACAAAGGAAACATTTTATCGAAGCAAAAAAAAAAAAAGAAGTCTTATAGAAGTACGTACACGTATAGATACATACGTGTATGAGACAAAACTGACAAAGAACCCAAAATGTAAAGGACGAGATAGTCCCCTTCCGAGTTCTGATAACCATCAGAGCTTATATCGCTAAACAGAGACGAAGATTCTCAAAAGAAACCATTGATCAACCCAAAATTAAAATTAAAACGAAAGAAGATATACTGATCATGAACCGATGAATAAATTAAACCAGAACAACTACCAAATGGAGGTACATAAGAAATTGGAGGAAAAACCATGAAATTTTACAGTACAAGTTCACGAAACGATGATCGGTGAGGATGGTGAAGTTTTTGCCGGAAAACCATACCTTTGCAGGTCGATCAGAGACCGATCACCCGTAAACGATCAATCCGATATATGTATAGATATAGATAAATATATAGATATAGATATATAAAAATACAGAGAGAGATGAGAGAATAATTTCTGGAGAGGGGATTGGTGAAATATAAAAGCGGTTTGGGTTTTGGGTGCTTTGTTTAACAAAACAAATATGAAGAGGAGAAATTGGCTGGACCGCCCACCGTTACCGGCAACCGATATGTATTATTTATGAGTGCATAAATTCAAAAAAAATTATTTTTAATTTTTATTTTTGAAAAGTTTTTAAATACCTAAAACAGGTTTTCAGAATTCCTGAAATAATATAAAATTATTTTCTAAATTAATATATTTTTAAAAAATTTAAATAATTTGTCATTGTATAAATTTCTGTTTATTTATTTTAAGATTAAAAGTAATTGTTGAAAACGAAATCTAAATCTTTTTTTTCCGCTCAAGAAAAAGAAAAGTCATGATTCGGTGTCACTGTCCTGCGTGGGGAGCAATAGGTATAAATTATATAGATACCTAATTATTTATCAAAAAAATACATTACAAGTATATACATACAAATATATGTGCTGCATAAAGTTTGGAATATATACTGTCTGAATGCACCGAAAGTCTGCATTGGAGGGTACTCTGGAAATTGGAAGCTTAGATTAGATGCTTATAGTTATTGCTGTGAAAAATGCCCCTTTGGTAAAAAAAAAAAAAATTCAGCTTTTTTTATTTTATTTTTTGGACTTATAAACAAAAAAAAAACTAGATTTTTTCAATGTTTTTATTTTAAAAGATAAATAGAAAAGCAAAAAAGTTTTAATATGAGTAATTACACTTTATCTCATTGTGATTTGAGTCAAAATGAGATGACCATCTATGATTAAAAAGTAAACACATCATCTATATAGTTTGGACTTATCTATAAAATTGATGAAAATCGTTAGATTTAATAAAAATTTTGTCATAAAAGTATTTTTATCATTTTATCTCTCCAAATTAAAATATCAAAAAGACGATTTGGCCCTTTTATGCCAAAATAAAAAGTTGCTTTCGATATATTTTTTTTATTTCACCAAATCAACTTTTTAATATTTTAATTTAGAAATATAAAATGATGAAAAAACCTCTATAACAGAATTTTTGTTGAAGTCAGAGGGTTTTATACATTTTGCAAATAAGTTCAAACTATAAGAAATCATATATCCACTTTTATACTACATAGGTCATTTAATTTTAACTCAAATTACAATAGAGTAAACTGTAATTAAACCAGATTAGTAACTATGTGGGTGAAAGATAAAAATTAAGAACCATGGTAAAAGCTGAAAATTTGTTTTTTTTTTTTTTTGGGGGGGCCGGGGGCGGGGTGAAACTATGAAAGCACAATTTGGTGAATAAGAACCAAAAACGAAGGACACATGCAATGTGTGTGCAATAGGCGTCGGTATTGCCGAGAGAAGTCCAGCCAAGTATTACATTTTTCTCATATTATTTTATTTTTTCTGATATAAAAATGTATGAGTATTGATTTTGTCGGGAAAAAACTGTTCATGAGATTTAAATTCTAACTTTTAATTTGAAAAAGATGCACTAAATCACCAAAATAACCATTTTTACTTAAAAAAGTGATATATTATATATATGGGTTAAACATTTTTTTGGTCTAAATGGGCCAGCATGAGAAGTCTATTTTTTTCCCCTGATGGCCGTGGGATTGCAAGCTTAAGTTCCATCTCAGGTCGGATCCTGCTCGAGCTAGTGCTTCAATTATTCTTATCTTATATAGTATAGGGTCCGCCCGAACCCGACCTGACCGATCCATGTCCAACCCTAATGTGCAACTATAGATATATACTTGATAGCTTGTAAAGATTCATAACGTGAAAAGTTCAACAAAGAAAATTGAAGCAGTTGTTGTTCATTTCTCTGAAATGCGTGCATTTTTATATTTACCCTCAAAGTATGTGTGAAGGTTAAGAGGCCAATGAGTTGCAGAAAAATCATAAATAAATAAATAAATAAATAAAAAGACCAATTAGGTGCCGCCTAGTAAACAATATAAAGATCTTTTATTAAAAATACAAAATGAAAACTGTTGTGGGTCCGTTTGACAAATATTTTATGTTTTTGTTTTTTATTTTTTTAAATAAAAAAATAAAAAAATATTAAAATAATGTGTTTTCTATTTTTAAAATATTGATCTGGTACTATTAGTCGAACGATAACTTACAAATGTCATCACCAGACTATAAAAAACAAAAAACAAAAAACAAAAACTCAAACTTATAACACATAACAAAAAATAAAAACTGACAGCACTTCTAAACGAATTCACATTTATGACATGAATTTGCAACTTCTTTAGTATAATGTTATTCCTCCAAACAATTCTATTTGCCAAAATATACATAATCTTTGTTGCTTAGAAAGAGTGAAGCTATTGTTAAAAAAATTAAAGCAAGGCCGATGTGTGATATCATTTTTTGTGATAATAACAATTCATGATTACTAAGAAGAATATTTAACTTAATGAGTTCATGTAATACACAATTCAAATGAACCATGTAAACTTTATATATCACATGAATAATAGCTTAGTACAAGAAAACATGATAGATCAACTTTGAGACTCCGACCCATTTGTGGTTCGAGAACTATAATTTTACAGCTTCCATTTTCTCCGACCCACAGGATCTTGTAGTAGTTACTGCAAGTTCAAGTCCTAAGAATTCAGATGGTGACTAATATCAGGCGTTTGGCTTTTGGGAAAGTGGGAAATGTGGAGCAATGCACTATGCAAAGTGGTTGGATTACTTAAACCTAATCCAGAAAATAAAAAAAATAAAAAAATTGCTTTTTAGGTGTGCACACTACCCCTTTGGACATGGCTTTGTTCATCTATCGGGTTGTTCCCTTAACTTTACTATATATTATTATCTTCTAGTAGTAAATCTAATCTTACTTGCAAAAAAATAAAATAATTGAATAAGGTTTGCATTTTAGGATAAGGATTATGGACACACTATACATGTGCCTAAGTAATCGGAGGATCTGCCACTTCGAGAAAATGTTTTCCCACATATTAATAAGCATGTGACTACTCATTCGAGCTTTATAAAGTCATTTTTCACATAAATTATGTAAACTTAATAAGTTGTATAAATGATGATTAATCACAATGTGATGTGAAGAGGATTGAAATTAAGACTTCATGATGAGCATGAGAACCACTTAACCATCCAATCTTTTTTTTATTTACATTTTCATATATATATATATAATGTCAATGTAATTTACAAGAGTACGACATTGTTAAACTTCTTATAATTTCGACATGAGAATTGATTGATTGATTTATTTATTTTTTGTGTGGATTACAATGATGGATGGGGATGTCAAAGTTAAAATAAAAATAAAACTAAATTTATTAATAAAAGTTTGACATAAGGTGGGAAAAAAACAAAAAAATAAAAGAGAAAATGAAGGGACCATACTCCTTTTATTAGTGGAGGGCTCTCCTAATGTCAAAAGTAGGCAGAAATATTCCAAATTACTGGTCAAGATGAGATAATGTTGTCATGTATATCGATTGGATTTGCTATGTTTAATTGCTTGGTTAGGGTTTGTGATGGTAATGAGTGAACCCAACTCAAGACAAACTTGCAACACGCAGGTGCATGTGCCAGCTAGCTACCTTCATCAAATTCCCTAGTCAACAACAATGAATGTGGTCTATTTAATGAATACATATATATTTGACTATTTGCATTTGCTTTTAACAACTGTGTTTTTTCCATATTGTGATGACTACCATGTCATCATACTCACTTAAATTATGATACATGTGAAATAAATTATGTAACATAAAATTTAAATTTAAAAAGTCATCATATAATTAATACAATGTCTATAATATATCAAAAAATATATTATCTCTCTTTACACATAACATTATATGAATAAACTGCAAGCACGATGACGTGATATAACGATCACACTAATAATTTTTTCTTCTCACCTCAATTATAAAAAAATTAATGGATTTGCCCCATATGGTATTTTTTTCATTTTGGTTTTTGTTTCTCATAATTTCGGATATGAAAATAATAAAAATTTTGAAGCACCATAATTTTCATATCCTTTTCACTATAGTACCAAAATCAATTTTCAAATTAGAAAGCATATTTTTATTTCCCAAAATTGAGATGTTTTCAAAAAATTTAGCTAATGTTTATTTTTGCTGAAGTAGTTTAGCTTTATCACACACAATCAAGACGATTTCCAAACAATGAAACAAAAACTTTGAAAATACAAAAAATAACGGTTTTCTTAGAGTAGGGGTGTCCTGAAAAAAACAAGTTTCAAAAACCCTTATGAGGTCGTTACCAAACACAATCCTAAGGATTTCCAAAAAATGTAATAAAAATATAGTAACCGAGACCAAAAATAAACTGTGCCATATTTCTTCTCTATTTTTGTGTTTTTTGAAAACACAAAGTTTAAATATGAAGTGGACTAATCATGGAAGACATTTTTTTTCTTTTTTTCTTTTTTCCCAAGAGTAAATTCATGGGAAGAGCTTGAATAAAATAAAGAGACAATTATAAAACACCACATGAACTACGATTTAATATCACTAAATCATTTTAAACTTAAAAAAGTGACACATTGACCCATGCAATTATTAATTTATATCAATCAATACCTTTTGTTAATAATTTGTTAAAATAATAAATAAAAAATTATCATATAATTTGTATATGTTCACAATTAAATTATAATTAAATATGTCATTAGACAATTATTATAAAATGAGAAGGGTAATTTATATATAAAATCATATTTTTATCAATATGTGTAAGTCCTAATATTTTTTTATCAACTTTCCAAACATATTGCTAGTAGAAGATGTTAATTAATATAAATTAATAATTTAAGGTGTTAAAATATTAAGTTTTAAAATTTAGGGGTGTAGTGAGTGAGAGTCAAAGAACTGTATTTATTTCTTCCCAAGTATAAAAAAAAAAAGAAAAAAAAGGAAGTGTCTTTATAATTACTCCTAAAATAAATGACAGAAGTCACAGAACCGTTAGATACAAGCCTGTGGTTTAATTTCTTCTGCATAGGCCCCTCTGTGTCGGCTTTCCACATCCCGGAGACGCAAGCAGGAAACAAATCCTCTCTCTCTCTAGCCAACATTAAATTTTCTCTCTCCTCAAATATCTGTGATCCCCAGAGTCATCAACTAGTAAGCGAGAGAGCGAACTAGAAAACTAAAAGAAGCAGAAATGAGTGTGATCGACATTCTAACGAGAGTCGACGCGATCTGCAAGAAATACGACAAGTACGACGTCGACAAGCAGAAAGATCTCAACGTCTCCGGCGACGACGCCTTTGCTCGCCTCTACGCCGCCGTCGAGGGGGACATCGACGCCGCGCTTCAGGTTCCTATATCTCAAGCCATCATATTTTGTCTGCTTTTTTCTAGGGCTTGCGTTTGATTTTTCAGTTGAGCAGTTTGAAAGTTTTGGTTTTGTAGAAAGCGGAGGCGGCATCGAAGGAGAAAAATAGGGCTTCTGTGGTTGCTATCAACGCTGAGATTCGACGCATCAAAGCTCGATTGCTGGAGGAGGTCCCTAAATTGCAGAGATTGGCCTTAAAGAAGGTTTGATCTCTTCGAACTGCTGTTGATTAAATAGTAGAAATGAATGTACATCTCTCTCTGTGTACACAAAAACGTAGAGATGTATTACTTATGGCAGCAAGTTTTGATGGCTTAGTTTGACTCGATTGAATTTTGTAGTGTGTGATATTTCCGAGATCATAGGCGAAATTGACTTCGGCTGATTGTTGCACTGTTTAAGGAAAGTTAGGATTTGAAGTTTATGGTAGAATGAGCTATTTCGAGATGTGGACTTGTGAAAAAAAATGTATAACTACGCTTTTTGATTCAGTTCTGATTTCTGTTACTTTTATTAGTTGTGAGTGGTACACTTCTTTTCAGAACTGAACCTGAGCCCTGTGCGTTGCTGCATAAGATGGTCAATGGTTTTGCCATTAAAATCAAATGGTATAAGGAGGCGTGTAGAAGAGTTCAAAAGTGAAGGCTAAAATTCAATTATGGTTGATAACATCAGTAGTAGTCTCCTAGGTTAAGACCCTTTGTTTTCTAGAAACCCTCACGCCTAGATTCAGCAAGGCTCCGAAGGTTTTCCAAACTGCCAATCGCTTCTTTAACTTCTTAGGCCTTCGCGCCCATCCTGGGCCATTTGTATAAATTCTCACCATTAAGCTTGTACATTGTTGCCATTGAGCTTGAAAATTTATTTCCCTTTCTTTCTTTAAGCCTGAAGTGTCCAAGCCTTTCCTTGTTTTCCTCGTCCTGGCTTTTTCTTGGTAGCCTATTCTTCTCTGATGGAATATAAGAATTCTTTGTCAGAGTTATGAGAGCATTGCCATTTGTATGTCTGCATGTGCAACTATGCTCGCGTCCACAAAATTAAGTGTGCATGCATATGAGGGAGAGCAGCCCGGACATGGAGAGGTGTTTTCTGCTGGCAAGAGTACCGGGCCCACTGAGGCTGCATCTACATTGTGAAGACTGAGGATTTGGTGCTTGTCTTGGCTGGGGGGGAGATAGAGATAGAGAGAGTGCACACTCTTTGCCTAAAGGCAGTGGCAGAACTACCCTTGTGGGTGGGGGTGCTTTGTATAATATCCCTCTATGCAGTATATATATAGTATTTTAGCAAAATTATGATGTATTGGCACTCCCATTTTTTTGTATAACCATCATTTATGTAGTATGTATATATAATAATAGGAAAAATCTATTGTATTGGGATTTCCACAGTTTAAAACTAAGGCCTTAACCTAACATACTATTAAATTTTTTGTATAGTGGACTATGAGATTTATTCATTTGTTTCCACGTTCAAATTCCTAACCTATTAAATTCAAAAGATTGTGGGCTTCTAATGTGCACTCATCTAACAATTAGGCTTACCCATCAAATACATAAAGTAAAAATAAATATGGCATTGTCCATTTTTATGTACACTTTATATATATATATGTATGTGTGTGTGTGCGCACACATAGAAATAGTGCAGTGTCCGAGAGAAAAGAGCCAACATGGATTTCACACTCACACCCATGTCATGTAGTGTTGACATGGGTACTCCCCTCCAAAGTGAAGAGTTCAGGTAACACTGATTCCATAGCTCTCCTCCCCCTGATATATTGCTTATTTTGAATGCAGACTACTTGGGGGCCAAAGGGTTTCCATTTCTACCCAATATTTTCCTTATGTTAATATTTTTGTATGATATAGGCCAAATATCAAAACAAGATTTGGTGGATTTTTCCAGCAATAAACTGTTATCCTGGCCCGTGTTACCTGGACTCTTCATTTTGGAGGGGAGTACCCGTGTCGACACGACATGATATGGGTGTGGGTGTGAAATCTGTGTTGGACATGGCTCATTTCTCTCGAACACTGCACTATTTCTATGCTTGGACTCTTCACTTTGGAGGGGAGAGTACTCGTGTCGACATGACATGATATGGGTATGGGTGTGAAATATGTGTTGGACGTGGCTCTTTTCTCTCGGACAATGCACTATTTCTATGCGCACTCGCATGCCCAGATATATATATATATAAAGTGTACATAAAAATAGACAGTGCCTTAGATTACAAAATTATGCAAAACATAATTTCCTATAAGAATGGAATACATTAAAATTATATTTCTCTTTACCAAGTAAAAGTAAAATTACATTAACAAAAATATTCATATATAAACCTTATAAGAAAAATAAATAACTCACTTAAAAGTAAATTTATTATGACAATTTATGTTACAATACTACAATTTTTGGACACTTCTAAGCCAACTCCCCGTACCCATATCCAATTTTTGGACACTCTTTAGCTGAGTCCCTATGTCCTGTAATAGGAGAAATAGATGAATTTGACGCTCGTACTCGTGTCCGAGTAACATAGGTTCTGACTATGGAAATCTAGAGAAATGCATATATTCCAAGGATGACAATCTCATTGATTGATGGATCTCCCTCCAACTTGTTATCCATTCTGCTTTCGTATGATTTCCCACTTCATAAATTCTAGAGGATCTGTTTAATGAACTCACATTCTTAGTGGACTACACTTCCACTAATGTTGAATTACCCTCACACCTAAAACTTGACATCCTCCGTTACTTTTTTTTTGGGTGGGGGGGATTAAATAAATCCAAATAGCTGATTTTCCATTTTTGTTTTGGAGAGAGTTGCTGACATAATGGAGGGTGCATATGAATGGAGTTTTAGGAGACCTAAGGTTGCTAGCAATAGGTGATGACTGATGAGGAGAACTTGGGAGTTATTTGAGTGAAGATGGAGAAAATCTTTAGGATGATGTGATTGATTCTTCTAAGGGTCTTCTATCAAACTGTCATTGGCTTCTGACAGGGAATCTCTAAAGGAATTGAAGAACTTCGGGACTCGCTCCTAGAAGGATACTATCTTCAACAATAAGCTCTGATGGTAAACTATAGATGGGTTTAAGGGGTTAGATGTGAAAAATGGGCTCTGATTAACTCAGTCGATTCCCAAGAGCCTATTGTGGGGCTAGTGGGATATTTCAGTCAGTGTTAGGGATAAAAAAATGAATGTTACATAATTACATTGAACTTAGGATTAGGAGTTTGGATGTCTGTTGGTTTAAATTGAGAGTTTCTATGATAAGATAGCATGTTCGTTGCACGGCGTTGCAGAATAATTTGTACTTAAATGAAGTTGAGTTGGTCTTCTTATGATTTTTAATTTTCTCTGATTAGCTGTCTGCACTGGTTTCTCTTTGATTTCTAACACATGTCCGTTATGTTTCCTAGCCATTTGTTTCTTGCTCCTTCTATTTGTGCAATTTTTTAATGAGCAGAATTATATTAGAAGGCGCAAAAAAGGGGAAGGGGGGCGCCGTGCCCCCCCCCCCCCCCCCCCCCCCCCCGGGGGGGGGGGGTTGTACATGCTAAGTATACAAATGATTTATACTCCCAATGATTCCCCCTATATATCTACAGGGATATACAGTTCTCCCAAAACATCTATAAAAGAGTACAAAAAACAGGAAAAGTCTCCCTTAACCGAAAAACCAAGGTGACAAGCACCATGCCCTTCAAGCGAAGAATAGAACACTCATCGCCTTCAAAAGACCTCTTGTTTCTCCCCCTTCTCGGTTTTTCATCTGTTTTAGTATTTTCTTCCTGCAATTCGTAGCCTAGGTACATAAGCACTAAAACTAACTACTTTGGGTTGGGTTTCACATCGATAATTAATGTAGGAAAACTTTAGGAAACTAACAATTAATCCAACTACAATTAGGTTAGTGGCGGGTTTATTGTTGGAATAAATTCTAGGGTTACAATTCTGAAAGGTAGAAGATAACTTCTAGGGTTTGTAAAAGGAAAAAAGCTAAAATTGGTTCGGTTTTGAAAGTGATAACATGCTGGATTTTCAGACTTGAGGCTATTTGAGAATTTGGACAGCAAGTAATAGGGTTTTAATGGTTAAATTAGAGGTCAATAGGTAGGGAAAGGGCTACGGTTGGTTTAAGTTTTATTTTTTATGGTTTTGGGGCTGAAAAGCACATCTATTGAGGGCTATTAACTGTAACTTATGAATACTGTTTTGAGTTCTCATGAAGAGAAGTAGAAGGAGAAAGAGAGTAAGTGAAAAAGGCTTACTCTTGCAAGGGCTAAGCAAAACATAAAAACACAAACCTCTAATTCTCTGGAGCTCAACTTCATTGAATAAAACATCTACATGAGTATTTATAGGCTGTTATATTTCTCGTATTCCAACTAGGTCTTCGACTGGCAAATAGAAAAGTAATAAACCTTTACTAAATAGAATATTGTAAACATACTAAAAACTGTAGGAAAGGCCCAAAAATGTGACCCATAATACGACTGTCATGGACTCCATTTTAATATATTTTAAGACTCCCAAAACTATCATGGACTCCTTCCTTTTTCTTGGCCTTCATCTTATATGTTCAAACATTTAATGGGTGTGGCATCAGTAATCCATTCTACTTTCAGGTTAAGGGGCTATCAACAGAAGAATTTGCTGCCCGTAATGATTTGGTCCTTGCCCTGCCTGATAGGATTCAAGCCATTCCAGATGGGACTGCAGCTGCACCCAAACAAAGCGGGGGTTGGGCACCTTCAGCTTCTCGCACAGAAATGAAGTTTGATTCAGGTGATTGGTTGCCTTAGTCTTCTTAAAGTTTGATTTTCTTAGAGTAATTTTATTTACGGGAGGCTCTTACTTGATTTGTTGTCAATTGTGTGTTTCATTTGGATCATAGATGGAAAGTTTGATAGTGAATACTTCCAGCAAACAGAAGAGTCCAGCCAATTCAGGCAAGAGTATGAAATGAGGAAAATGAAGCAGGCATGTGCTTCTTTAGAGTTGTATATGGAAGATTTATCTTGTTTTTAATTGGAAAGAAATATATATTTTTAATTTTTTTTCTTTCTGATGATGATTTGTTCTGTATATTTGTTTTTCTGTGGTTCCTGCATTCATTGTTCTACTTATTCCAAAATAAATAAATAAATAAAATTCATGTGTTTTGCTTCAATATTTACAGGACCAAGGATTGGAAGTTATATCAGAAGGTTTGGATACGTTGAAAAATATGGCCGCTGATATGAATGAGGTTTGCGCCTTCTGCTTTTGTATCTGTTGCTTTGTTATATTTTGTTCATGTTGATTTATGAATTTTCAATTCATGCAGGAATTGGATAGGCAAGTTCCTCTAATGGATGAGATTGACACCAAGGTTTGAGAATTCGTCTTGTCCTGGTAATATCTGAAGCTACAGGGGTTCTTAAATTATTAATGGTGTTTTCTTCACGTCTCACAGGTTGACAAGGCAACATCTGACCTCAAGAATACCAATGTGAGACTTAAGGACACTGTCAACCAGGTGATTGAGTTGCAACTTTATTTGCTGTAGTTTGCATCAAGTTGTGTGCAGGCAGAGAGAGAGAGAGAGAGATTACCATCTATTTTGAGTTGTGGTTGTACATCCCTTTACTGGATTTGACGGAAAGTTTTGATTTGTCTCAGCTGAGGTCCAGTCGAAATTTCTGTATCGATATCATACTGTTGTGCATAATTCTTGGGATTGCTGCCTATCTGTACAAGTAAGTATCACTCGCTATAAATGGAAAGAAAATGTTTAATCTAATTTTTGTTGATAGCTGTCATGGTTATGGACTCTAAAATACAATTTCATGCATGGAGGGGTGAACTTATAGTCGGAAGCAAATCATTGAACTTATAAACCAAAGCTAATGGAGTGCATGGTTAATCTGGTTGGATCTTCTTCTTGCTGATTAAGATTCTGTTGTTAATCTCTTGATTTTTACTGCCTTTCAATGAGACAAAAACTGTTCAGATCGATTCTCATACTTTTCTGGGCTGAAATTTGTGTGCTTGGTCAGCATTTTTTTTCCTACTTTTCTTCCTTCTTGGTTTAGTATTTGAGCAGTTATTCTGATGGATGGTGTACCTGCAGTGTATTGAAGAAGTAAAAGATGGCAGAAGGGCTACTGTTTCTGCTTGTATGCTATTGGCTTTTTCTGCTCTTATCTTGCATTAATTGAGGCCTTGCTATGTGCTTGAATTTGGATTTGATTTTTTTTCCTGATGTTTGTATGTCTTTCCTCATCCTTGGAAGAATGTACCTTCATCTTTCAAATGCAACTTTGGATAGATTGGACATTTTTGTATTAATAATATATTATTTGTTCCAATATTCACTTTGTCTCCTTAATTTATGGTTATTATATTTCTATGCATATTGATTAATCTTGTGACTCCTGTAAACACAAATTGTGGTACATGTGCAACCGATTAAGAAAGAACCAAAATGGATGAATATGTAGGCAAGGATTGTTGAAATTTTTATCAACATCAATCTTGAAAATCTGCAATTAAAGTCTAGGATGTTTCCTGTAAGGATTAAACTAGGGATGGCCCCAGGCGGGGTTGAATGGCGATATAGCAGACATGTTATTTATTTACTACAGACAACAAAGTTCTAAAAATATTCTGTGAATACATCCCTTTTAAGTGCATCGAATTCAATTTCCTCAACTGATAAAGTATTAAGTAGGATCAATCTACGACTTAATGCCTTTGGAACATGGTTTTGTGAGCATTATATTAAGGGAAAAAGTGTAAGCTAATAAATTACAATGTCCATTTAGTATGCTTTGGGTTCCACTTCTTCTTTGAGTTCAAATGATGCAATGCCTTGTGGTACAAAGAAAAGAGAATGCTTGCACCACAACATAAAATTCTATATAATAGGTCGAATACCATGTCCTTGCATCATTTAACTTCTTGTTAAAAAGGTCATATGTCTACCCCATTGGCTAAGATTCTACCCACGTTGACATGAGAAGTATTGCGTTTGACTTCAACTATTCGGTTGAAATCAAGTAAATGAGAAAACATGCCTCCATTATCAATTCCTTAATTTTCTGAAAGCTCTTTTCTGCAGCCTTGGTTCAAATAATGCTGCTAAAATTCTGAATTAAGCAATGATTAACACAGCCAAATTGTAGAAACTTTGAAAGCTCACTAAAAGTTTTTGGTATAGGCCACTCAACCATAGCATTCACTTTTTCTGGATTTACTTTCACTCCTCTGCTGGAACCATGAAATCCTAAAACAAGACGTGATCCCATAGGAAGGACTAATGCTCTCACCAATCAGCCTTTCCCACAATCCTTCTCTTTAATTGGATTTTGGAGAGATCTCATAGGCAGCAAACCATCAGGAAGCTCGTATGAAGTTAGGTTTTTGAACTCTTGCAACTTCGTAATTTTCAACAATTGCTCTTAGACTCTAGATGCTAGTGGTTTGCTACCTGTGCTACCAAGGCAAATACCGAATTAGTTTCCTAGCTTTCCTCCACGATTTTCCATATAGAGATACTACTAACGGCTTTTTTCAAAGTGGATGATGCAATAACTTGTTCCTTTCATAAAGGTACTAGTCAGGTAATGTTCCTTCTTCCTTTCCTAAAATGTTTGGTCTAGTTTGATGCATACTGTCAATTTCCCATGACCAAGGTCTAGCAAGCAATATATATGCCATATTCATAGGGGCTACATCACACTCGATTACACCAGTATATTTGACTCCCATGAAGAAGCTAATATTTCTTGTAAGGGAACTTTTGCCCCTCTGTAAAACTTAGCAACCCATAAATGGATGTTTTCACCATTTTTCTCGAGAAAGGTTCTTAGAACTACCAATATCAATTGAACGTAAGAAGCACTGATACAGACATAGATACATATATTGGACATGACAATTTTGAAAAATGGATGACACCAATATGGCGGGGACACCACAAAAAATTATTATTTTTTATATACTTTTGTTTTCCATGTATATGAATGTAACATTCACAAAGCACCAAAAATATTTAAAAAAAAACACTAATTCAATGTATAGAAGTAAAAAAAAAACTATCTCATCAATCATAGTTCATAAGTCATAACCCTAAACAAAAAAAGAAAAGAAGTAGTGAAAGCAAGCAACAGCAGGGCAATGAAGAAGAAAAAAAGAAGAAGAAGGAAAAAAAAAAAAAAAAAAAAAGAACAACAGTAGCAGAACAGAAGTCTGGGCAGTGCAGTGAAGAAGAAGAAGAAGAAGAAGAAAAAAAGAAGAAGAATAACAGCAGAAGAGGAAGAACATAAATTTTGGTCGGAGATTATGTGAAGAAGAAGAAGAAAAGAAAGAAGAAGAAGAAGAAGAAGAAGAAGAAGAGAAAAAGAAGAAGAAGAACTGCATTCTTTAAAGTAGTAGAAGAAAAATTAAAAAAAGAAGAAGAAGAAAAGCTTATATGGTGTGAGGGTCAATTGGTGTGACTGTTGTAGTGCTGCTTCTCTCTTTTCTCCTCTCTTCTCAATTCCCTCTTTCTCTTACAGCTAGGGCTCCAAGCCACCAAATTAGAATGATTAGATAGGGTATTCTGTATCTATGGATATTGAAGTTATGAAATTCACAAAATGTACCCCATTTTAAACTTTTGACAATTACACTTTATCCCTTGTCATATGCCAAACGTGTCCCCCGACGTGTCTACAACTTAAAAAATAATAAAAAAGTTAGGCATACTAGCTAGCGTGTCTGACACATATTTTGGCATCTCCTAGAAGTATCTGTGTTTGCGGTGTGTCTAACACACAAATGGCACCCTAAACAGTGTGTTTGTACTTCCTAGATTGTAGCTATACATAGCTTTCACTTGCGTAAAGCTCTTGTGGAAGACGCTCTTTTTTTGCTAATCTCCTAAGAAGCATGATGACTGATCTGGGTACAAATAGGGACATAGGAAACGATAATATTTAGAAAATGAGGATGCGTATAGGGAGGGAATGTAGCAAAAAACATATTTTTGTATAATTTATTTCCTACGTATGTGAATGTAACATATGCAAACCATTAAAAATATAAGAAATAATATTAATTCAACATGAAAAACCTAAGAAGTAAGGATCCCAGCCATGTCCCCGACATGTTCACTGCTTAAAAAATAATAAAAAAATTAAAAATGCCACCTGGAGTGTCTGAAAGGTATTTTGGCACGTCCTAGAATTATTTGTCTCCACGGTATGTCTGACATGCAAATGGCACCCTAAATGGTGTGTCTGTACTTCCTAGATAGTAACTATACATAGCTTTCACCTGCGTAAGCTCGTGGAAGATGCTCCTGTTTTTGCTAATCTCCTTAGAAGCATGGTGATTGACACAGGTACGGATATAGACATAGGAAACGATAATTTTTTAAAAATGAGGATGCAGACAGGAAGGGGATACGGCAAAAAATCATATTTTTTTATATAATTTATTTGCTATGTATGTGAATGTAACATCTCCAAACCATTAAAAATATAAGAAATAATATTAATTCAACATGAAAACCTAAGAAGCACGGACATGAGTGTTAGACACGACACGTGGTAGACACGCTAACACAACAATTTTTAAAAAATGTTGGACACGACATGGCGGGGATATAGCAAAAGAATATATTCTTATATTTTTTTATATGCCATATATATTTATATTTTACAAAAAAATATGAAAAATATACATGATAATGCCAATTAAAATTAAAAAGCAATGTATTTCATTAACAAATGATTGACAATTAGTAAATTACATTTTATCAAAAATGATAAAAGTAAACAAATTCATCAACAAAAAAAGTTATTTCATCAATATATAAGACTATAAAGTTCTCTTTACTTTCAAATTCTAAAGTTTTTTTATTTGCAAGATAAACTGCATTTTTTAGTTCTAAAACTTAAAGTTGAGCCCTCGCCGAATTCCTAAAGTGTCCAAAATGGGACACGCGTATCCAAATTGTGTCCTATTTAAAAAACCCGTAAAATGGAGTGTTCGACATGTGTCCCACTCGTGTTGATGTCCGACACGGGTACGGCTTCTCAAGCAGAGTGTCTGTGCTTCCTATTGAAAAACACATTAGATCCATAATTTAATCATCATTTAACTTAAAATAAGATAAAATCATGTTTATAATTTAAACTTGCAATGTGTTTCATCGGTTTCTAAGTGATGGATACGCATCTCTAGCGTGTTCATTGAAAAATAAATAAATAAAAGTTTAGGACATGCCAAATAAATAAAAATTTAGAACACGCCAATTTTCCTAGTGTGTCTGAGGAATACGTGTGTCCGACACGGGTATGACATCTTCTTAGAAGTGTCTGTGCTTCCTACCTAACCACCATTGGCCTCTATGGATATGATTGCCCTCCGTACCACTAATATGTCAGCAACTAGAGATTTCAATTCTTGCTTTTCCTCGTCCTTTCCATGAGCAAGCTTGTGTTGACTGTTTTTAACAGTACTAGAACCTGTGCAGGAACATGTGTCTTCTTTAAGTGCTCCTCTACCTTCCTCACCAACTGATAAGCCTTGTCTACTATCCATGGCTTGACATCCACATCTCTAATTTTAACCTTGACTCCAAAGGTAATAATGGGAAGTTGTGATGTCCTCTAATTTAGCTAGTCTATTCTGTAAGCAAAGTTCATTAAGTTCTTCAGTATACTAAGCAGTCATGTCCCTTTGTCGAAGAGTCTGATATTTTTAAAACAAGTTTTACTTATAACTAAGGTGCAAAAACTTGTCCTTTAATTTTGTCTTTGTCTGCCTATGTCTAAATCTTTGGCTCTCTAGCTAGTGCTTTAGAATCCACCACTTAATCGTGCCATAAGGCATTTTGTTCTTTAAGTTTTTCCATCACAAAGAAAACTTTTCAATCATGGAATGAGTTCATCTCTAGTCTTTTAGACATTGAAGCCTCTACATCACATCCGTCATTGAAGTTTCCTTTTTGTAGATCTTTGGTGAAATGGTCAATTTTATCCTTGCTCCCTTGGCAAGTTTTTGTACTTCTTATGCAAGGACTGCTATTGTTGGGTCAAATCTACTAAAAGAAAAAAAAAAAGAAGCAAAAAATAGGGTAAAGAATGGAGAAAACGACTTGATTAATTCCTAAGAAGCACCGATACGGATACGGATACGGACACGGATACAGACACAGATATGGACACGGGACACGGCAATTCTAAAAAATTAGGGACACAGATACGGCGAGGACACGACAATTTTTTTTTATTTTTTATATATTTTATTTTCTACATATATAAATATACCATGCACATACCATAAAAAATATCTAAAAATTCAATTGTCAATACTCATTAAAATATACAACATGTCATCAATTCATCATACATCAAGTATAAAAGAAGAGACAAGTTAAAGAAGATCATCATCCAATACATCCAATACATCATAAAAGAAGAAAAAAATAAGAATTACAGCAGCAGCAAATCTGGGCAGAGAAGGAGAAGAAGAAGAAGTAGAAGAAAGAACAAAAATTTTGGGTGAAGGAGAAGAAGAGCAGCAGCAGCAGAAGAAGAAAAAGAACAAGAACAAGAACAAGAAAATAAAAAGAAGAAAAGAAATTTCGGCAAAGAAGAAGAAGAAGAAGAAAAAGAGGAAGAACTGAAAAGAGCTTACCTGGTCCAGCGGTGTGTTGCTGCTACTTTTTCTCCTTCGCACTTCGCCTCTTTCTCCAATTGAGCAGCAGCTGGGGCTTGTACAAGCTCCAACGATGAAATGTTTTTGATTTAGGCTTTTTTGTGTATTTTATATTGAAGTTACACAAATTACAAAATATACTCCATTTTAAATTTTTTATAATTACACTTAGACCTTGCCGTGTCCTAAACGTGTCCTCGTCGTGTCCTAAACGTGTTCCCGACGTATCCACAGTTTAAAAAAATAATAAAAAAATAGGACAAGCCACCGACACGTATTTTGGCGTGTTCACGGAGTATCCGTGTTCGCGGTGTGTCGGACACGCAAACGGCACCCTATTTGGTGTGTCCGTGCTTCCTAAATTAATTCATTGAAACAAGCAACCTAGGAAACATGGACGCACTGTTATGGTGCTGCTTGCGTGTTGCACACACTGCTGACACAGATGCTTCTAGGACACGCCAAATTACATGTTGTACACTTTTTTTTTAATTAATTTTTTTAGGGGTAATTATACTTTACCCTTTTGTGGTTTGAGCTAAAATTAGATGACCCTATTGTTGTCTAAAAGTGAACACATGACCCTTTGTAGTTTAGATTTATCTGTAAAATAGATGAAGACCGTTAGATTTAATGAAAATTCTGTCCTATGAGTATTTTCGTCTTTTGATCTCTGTAAAATAGAACATTAAAAAGACAATTTGGTGAAATAACCCAAAAAAAAAAAAAAACCCTCGAAAGACAACCCTTTATTTGGACATAAAAAGGCAAAATCATTTTTTTTATGTTCTAATTTGGAGGATAAAAGGACGAAAATACTCTTATGAAAGAATTTTCGTTAAATCTATTGATTTCTATCTATTTTGCAGAACAGTCCAAATTACAGGGGGGTCATGTATTTTTTTTTAAACCACAAGGGGGTCATTTAATTTCACTTAAACCATAAGGGGTAAAGTGTAATTATTATTATTATTATTTTTTTAAGTAGTGGGCATGTTGGGGGCACGTTTGGGACACAATGGGGGTCAAATTGTAATTATTGAAAGTTTAAAATGAGGTATTTTGTAAATTTCATAACTTCAATATCCATAGATACAAAATACCAAATCTAATCACACTAACATTGGAGGGTTGGAGCCCTTGTTGCTGGAGAAAGCGGGAACTTAGAAGAGAGAAGTAGTGTTGCAACAGTCACGCCACCTGACCCTTACACCAGGTAAAGCTCTTCTTCTTCTCCATTGATGCCAGGGGCAGACCTAGGAATTTTTTTTAAGGGGGGCCATGGTAAAAAAATTTAGAACTTTGAGGATTGAAGGAATTTGTTTTTGGATTTAGGGGACTAATACTCCAATTCTTATCTTAAAAATTTTAAAAATAGTGGGATATAAATAGAAATTTTAAAACCTAAGGGGGGTCGAAGCATTAATTTTTATCATAAATATGTAAAAACTATGGGGCCTATGTACATTTTCAAAAATCCAGGGGGGGCCGCACCCTCGTTGGTCTCCAGATATGTCCCCCACTAATTGGTGTGACTGTGTGTTCATTGTTGCTCATTCTTCATCTTTTTCTTTCTTTTCTTTTCTTCTTCTTCTTCACTAGATATCTGCCTAGAATTTCTGCTCTTCTTTTTCTTCTTTCTTTTTTTCTTCTTCTTCACCACTAAATCTCTGCCCAGAATTTATATTCTTCTTCTTCTTCACTTCGCAAACTACTGTTCTGCTGTTGCTGTTCTTTTCCTTTTTAATTTAGGTTATAAGATATGAACTATGATTTATGAGATAGTTTTCTTCTACTTTTGTACATTGAATTAGTGTTTTTTTTAAAAATATTTTTGGTGCTTTGTGAATATTACATTCATATTTATGAAAAATAAAAATACATAAAAAATCATAATTTTTTGCCGCGTCCCCGTTGTATCTATGTCCTGTCCTCCGTTTTTCAAAATTGCCGTGTCCCGTGTCCATATTTATGTCCGTATCCGTGTCCATATCGGTGCTTCTTAGTAAGCAACAATAACAATAGATGAAAGCCTTCAGCGGCTGTTTTTTCTTGGAACAATCTCTATTACAGTTCCAAATACTGAATACCAAATCCTAATTTGTCACCCTTCTACTGTAAAAGCATTATAAAACAGTCCCTTAAATCATAAAACCAGACTCGAATGCTCTCTAAGATTAAGATTCCTTTGGTCCTGGAATTCCTTTTTTACTCAGCATTGGCAAACTTTCAGCAGATTCTGCTTCTGGGCTGCGTCACTGTTATATACTTCAAGTTACTGATCTTACATTTTACGCAGTATCTTAAATGAATTACTTGAACATACTCTGGAGATGGCCCGGCTTCTTTTTCTTTGGTAGTTTTCTGATGCATGGATACAGAGGAACAAAAATGGCCTTTCTGCGGTTCATCTTAATTATTTCTACTGCTTACGTACTACATTTTTGTTTGTTTCTCATCTTATTAGCTCATTTTTGCTGCCATTCATCTCAACTTCCAGAATTCAACTATGTTCATCTTTTATCATGTTACTTAACTGCTGCAAATTTTCTATCATAATACTTTGTTGGCCTTATAGTTGATTCATAAATCTCTCCTCTTTTAATAAGTATATCCTGATCGTGAAATGTTGCAGAACTATTCTTGCATTTCACCCGTGGCATTGTAATTCTCTGTTTAACCTTCTCTTCAATCTCTGTCATGAATAAGTGACTACAGATAATGAAATAGTAACTCTTACAAAATATATGGAATCTTGTCTATAACATGTCTAGTCACTTGGTGCGCAGAAGACATTCAATAATTTGTAAGCGTTTATACAAGTACATGTAACCCAAAAGATTCATATGCTTGGAGAGTGAATTTTTAGCTGCTATATACATATACACAGACATCTAAGGAAAGTAATTCAATCCACAACAATATCCTTTTATTTACATCTTACTTATGATAAGGCTAGTGCTCTACAAATAGAATTTCTAACTAGAAATTCTATTTGTGAAGCATTATTCCTAGTTAAACATATAAATTCACTTACGGAAGTTGTCACCTTCAGGCTGGTTTGTATTTCAGTCTAGATGTTATGTCCATATGGTTTCCTGAATACTTCAGTCACCTTCTGTGAAGGCCAAGTGATTCAACTCTTGATATTGGATTATAGAACTCCATTGGTTGGCATCGAAGTTGTCACCTTCAGACTGGTTCGTACTACAGAAATTCAATTCAGTTATGTTGTCGAACCATTGATCATCTCTTTGGGTTACGTTCTTCTTTGGTTGGATGAAACTCTCATACTCACTTCCTTCAATGGCCTCTCTCTGCTGTCCGTTGATCAAACTGTCGAAAATCGGGCCTGAGTATTGAGAATAGTGTGTGTCTGAATAATCTTCACAGACTGGTGTAGAAGTTTTGCTAGCTTCAAAGCTTATGCTAGAAACTGTGTCCAAGGAAGGAATATCTTGAGACCCAATGATTAGTGGTAACACCAGGCAATCTCTGTACAGAAAATCTCTGACCATTTCAATATTAGCATTTGTAGTTGAAGGACAAGGCTTCTCTACTTTCTGAGAATAACAGAGTGGTTCACTGCTAGAACCACAATCTTCCCAACTGTTCCTTGGTATCCTGCTTTTCTGCCGAACTCGGCAGAGTACCCAGTCATCCAACTGTGTTTAGAAGAAAAACACTCCCATCAATCCATGGTTAGTGTCAAAAAATAGACAAAATATAGCTTACCCTCATGCACCCTTTTTGCCTGGAAGTTAACGTGGTTGCTTCGGGCAATCTGTACTCGTGCATGAACCAGTCTGTCTTAACTCCTCTCGGAGGGCGTCCTTTATAGAACACCAGAGCTTTCTTCACTCCGATAATTGCTCCGGATGAACTGCGAATGGGTTTGTCGGTTCCAGTAGCCTTCCAATAACCCGAAGCTGCCATCCTATTAGGTCTTGCTCCATTGGGGTACTTCCTATCCCTCGGGGTGAAGAAATACCATTCCTCCTCGCCAAATAAAGCTTTCCCTGTTAAGAGAAAAAGTTACCTCTAGCTTAGGAATTTGAACTATCAAAAGATTAATTCAAAGAATTGAGTGTTGGGTGTAACACAGACTTGGTAGCTCCCAAGGGTTACACTTATAAAGATCTACTTCGGCAATAATAGACACCGGCAGTGAACTTGAGGTTGCTTTGTTTCTCAAATAGTGAATGATGAGCTCCTCGTCAGTCGGGTGGAATCTAAAACCAGGTGGAAGTTTCATATCCATGGAAAGAAGGCTTTGTTTTTGTTGATGGAGGAACCTAGGAAGTTGATGAATTAACCACCGATATTATCGAGTTGTGAATTAGAGAGCACTGTGCACTGGTTATATACGGTGTAATCTCATGCAGAGGAGGGCATCGATGAGGCTAATAAAATAGGATTAAACCATGTAATTACATGTAGAGGTTCTACGAAATAGAAAGGAAAGCAACCCTTTGTCTTAACTTGTGACTTTTTTTGAGGGGGTATTGATGGATTTTTTAGTATACGATGTTAGGCAGCGTGAATTAGTGATATGGCGTTTTAGGCTCTTGCTGGAATTTTGATGATCCTAGAGATTCAACAAGAAGTGATTAAATGGCTTGGATCATCCAAGTATAACCAATTGATGATGTTATGACGGATTTTGAGTTGGTGCAAACATGATAGGACTGTAAAACAAACCAATCTACTCGTAAACTACTCATTAAAAGATCGTTTAAGATCTACTCGTTGTGTAAACAAGTCAAACTTGAACGTATTTTGAAGTGTGTTATCTTTTTGGACACAGCTTGAACTTAGATCTATAAGTATTTTGAAGTGTGTTTTCTTTTTGAGTGCAACTCAAACTTAGATCCATAAGATTTTATGTACTCTAAGGGTTCGTTTGGATTTTGTTTTTTGTTTTTGTTTTTGTTTTTAATTTTTTTAAAAATAAAAAACATAAAAAGCACTAGAATATGTGTGTTTTCTGATTCTAAAACATTGATTTTGGTACTGTTAACAGAACGATAACCTATAAATGTTATCATTAGATCATATAAAACAAAAAACAATAGCACACACCTATGATACACAACAAAAAACAAAAACTGGCAGTACGTCCAAACAAATCCTAATCATATATAAAAAAACCAAGTTATGGAGTTCTGCACTATTAAAGCTCGAACATGTCTGGAAGTTGTTAAGTTTTCAAGTCAAACTTGAACAAACACTACTTAGCTTACTTACAGCTCTAAGCATTTTTCCTGTAGTAGGCTTTGGTTCCGAAGATGTTGTCACTTTTATTAGCCATGATTTTACTTTGAGAGAAATCTTTTTCAATTGGATCAAAGTACCATGTTTGTTGTTGTTCAGAATTGATTTGAACTGTTCAGAACGATAACCTACCAGCTTTTGCTTGAATATAAGAGTTAGCCAGCTTGAGGCCTGGTTAGAACTGTTCAATCTTTCTCATCAGGTCAGGGGTTTGAACCCCCACCCCCACTGTTTGATAAAGAAAATAAGGATTTTTGTAAAGAAAACTTGAACAAAATGATGAGGGCGGCATTTTTAAAATTATAAATGAGCTTTTTGTTTTCCATACAAATGAGACATGTTATTTTGTGTAAAAAATTTATATATAAATTCGATTTGTATAGCATTACTTAGAAAATAAATAGCAAAAGAGTGATGATACACAAGCAGAAAAGCTGTACAGAACAATGTGGTGGCTGAATCGAGCCTTTTATTTTTTTAATTAATAAAAACACCCTGTTGAGTTGGACCTTAATTTAAAAAAATTTCATCTCCTTGAACTATTTTTCTTTTATTTTTATTTCTTATTTTTTGTTTAAATTTATTTATGATCAGTATTTTCCATAGTAGAATATTAGGTACAGATGCTGCTCTTTTGTCTGCATCCATGCCATGCCTTGGCAGCTTAGCTTTTTCAGTACAAAATTCCAAAAGGAAGAACATGCACAATTTAGTGGACATAACAAGTCCAAAATTTGACAATGAGGATTCAGCCTGATGTTACCTCCTCTCTTTCTCTCTCTCTCTCTCTCTCTCTCTCTCTCTCGTAAACACATTCGTTATTATCTCACAGACAAGTCTGTAAAGAACCTGCCGGGAAGTTCAAATGGAGAATACAACTCTTTCGAAGAATACAAATCTTTGGTACCCAATTTTGATTTTGCATGCAAATGAAACTGTGCTCAAGGCAAAAAAAATTCTTGTATGCGCCTTGTGGGCTTAGTTAATAGTTCATTCCGAAGCTTCCTATGCCATGTTCTGTAAACAAGAACGTTGAATCCTAGGAGGTTTTGTTTGGGAGTCCAGCAAAGGGACATGGCAGACAACACAAAAACCACAATTTTTATCTGGCGACTTTGAGTTGTTTTTGAGGTTGACAAGTCTGTTTGTTACTGTGTGTTTAGTCCTAAACGGACAGATTATAGTAATTTATTTGCCTATTGTTTTCCAAAATAAAGGTTGTATCGAACCGTCGATTTTTTCTTTTTAATTATAATAAACTTTTGTCTCAAAGCCTGGGCTGTATTATTTTGTGAAGAGAACATGTATCCCACATGAATACAAACCCAACATTCCCATATGGCCCAGGTGTTTGATATGTCGCCCTCAATACATGTATCATAATCACAGGGAAAGGGATATAGAACAATACATATTTGAAAATCCCCCCCAAAAAATGTATTTAAAAAAAACCTTTAAATTATGTTTTTCTTTTTGGGCAATGCATTAATTTATAGTTTGAAGAGGGCGGGCTTGGTGATGCCACAAGCTGTATACATCTGACTCTTCTTAAATCCTATAAATTTCTCAAATCATAAAAAAAAAAAAAGATTTTTATATAGCACATAAATATAGAAACTTTTACAATAGACTTCAATGAGATTTCATATTTTGAAATTGTTGCATAATAATTTCATTATTAATACTATCAAATATATCTTTTTTAATATATGTAATTAAACAATCATTTATCCATTAATCTTTCATTTCGGTTACACAATTAATACTTTATGAATTTTATTATCGAAAAAGCTTTTTTCACAACTACATTTACAATGGGTAGCATGAAAAATGGGTCACCCGTCCAACAATGCAATTGATCCAAGTTATATATATTTGGTTTCACCAAACAGTTGCATAAAAACATAGGTACTGGGTTCAGGACACAAGGGTCGAGTTCAAGAACTTTTGAAAATAAAACTATAACTCACTAAATGTTTTTGTTTTAATTTCAGGGGTTCAAGTGACCCAACTGGACAAAAGGTGAGTGACTTACACCAAACAGTGTTTTCGGATAATTTTAAGCGCAGGATAAAGAAGCAGTATAAACTCGGTTAAGTCCAGGATTGAATCATCATGGAACAGTTGACAAGTTGACAAGTTAAAAGAGACAAGATCACTCTCTCAAATCGCACATAAAATTTCACTAATTACTTTTAAAAAGATCAAAAATTATTACTTGAAAGTTGGTTCATTTATACTAATATAAACTAAAAAAATTGATTTGTATTCAATAAAAGACAAATCTAGAGACCAATTGATCCAACCAATTGCTTTACTTGGAATTTCAATGGAGATATTTTAATATTTTATAACTCAAATTATTGACTACGTTGTGAGTTTTTAATTAGAAAAATTTAGCAATAAAAACGTTTATTCTTTAACAATCAAACGTAGAATAAATTAGGCTTAGAACCATAGATGCATACCATCAATTTGTTGTCAAGCATAATCAAATATCCAAGTTTTTGTAAATACCTACTATAGATTGAATCAGTTTAAGAATCAAATATGTATACCATCGACTCGTGCAGTACATGTATATATATTGAACACAGATTTATGCATAAGTATTACCGAATATAGTTAAACATCTAAGTTTTCGTAGAAATTTAGGGTTTGATCTTAAAGAATTAAGAAGAAAAAAAATTTAAACTTTGAAGCCCAAATTACCTTAATTGTTCATCTGAGATCTCCAATTGATCTCAAAAGTGGATTTAACTACTCATCTTCATAAGAAAAATACAATTGTATAATAAAAATATCTTGAATTGAGTGAAAACTTGAAATTCTGATTACAGGAATTGAAAAAACTCCAAAAAAAATCTTAGTTTTCGTAGATTATGCTTGTTGTAAAGCATAATCAAACATCTAAGTTTTCGTAAATACCTACTATAGATTGAATCAGTTTAAGAATCAAAGATATATACCATTGACTCGTACAGTACATATATATACTGAATTTAGATTCATGCATAAGTATTACCGAATATAGTCAAACATTTAAGTTTTCATAGAAATTTAGGATTTGATCTTAAAGAATTAGGAAGAAAAATATTTAAACTTTGAAGCCCAAATTACCTCAATTGTTCATCCGAGATCTCCAATTAATCTAAAAAGTGGATTTAGCTACTCATCTTTATAAGAAAAACACAATTGTTTAATAAAAATATCTTGAATTGACTGAAAACCTAAAATTCTAATTACAGGAATTGAAAAAACTCTAAAAAATCTAAGTTTTCGTAGATTATGCTTGTTGTCAAGCATAATTAAACATCCAAGTTTTCGTAAATACCTACTATAGATTGAATCAGTTTAAGAATCAAAGATATATAGCATTAACTTGTACAGTACATATATATATTGAATATAGATTCATGCATAAGTACTACCAAATATAGTCAAACATCTAAGTTTTCGTAGGAATCTAAAATTTGATCTTAAAGAATTAGGAAGAAAAAGATTTAAACTTTGAAGCCCAAATTACCTCAATTGTTCATCTGAGATCTCTAATTGATCTCAAAAGTGGATTTAGCTACTCATCGTTATAAGAAAAACACAATTGTATAATAAAAATATCTTGAATTGACTGAAAACCTGAAATTCTAATTACAGAAATTGGAAAAACTCTAAAAAATCTAACTAAAAGCAATAATAAAATTCTCTCTAGCTACTACTAACTCTCCTAAAACAATAATAAAAAAACAAACCCTAATTACAACAACAATCCAGGCTTTTATAGGTTTCCAATAATTGTAGTTCCATAGTACCGTTTGAATGCCCATCTCCGCCATTCAAACGCAATGAGCACCGAACGCAATGTCGAATGCTCTTCGAACAAGAAAACATTTTTTTGAATCTCTGGAACGAACCTGATTTTGACGTGACACTAGTTGATGTACTATTGGAATATCATTGTTTACTGTTTGAAAGCTAAGTTTCACCGTTCAAACGGCTCTAACATCATCCGTTCGAATGTTTTTTTGAACCGTTTCAACGCCTTTTTGTGCTTTCACCTGAATTTGTCCTTTTTAACATAGAATTCCTGAAAATATATATAAAATTTAGTTAGTAACTAAATAGTACTGAAACAACTTAAATTATCCTAATCTAGGTCAAATAGGAAACTAATTATGGCATGTAAATTGTACTAGTACAATCAGTGAGTTGCCCCTGCTTCGAAATGAAGATGTCTCTTTCTATTTCTGTGGTAGAAATTAGTGTATTATCCCTTCCAGAGACATGGAATGGTTGGTAAGAAGAATTACAGGTTTTGCAATTAAAGACTAGTATATATATATATATATATATATATGAGCTGTGCTCTGCATTTGCTGGTTTATCCGATTAAAATGACAGCAAAACTCGCCCCTTGGTGCCTGCTTTACCTGTTCGATTTTCTACGACTAGAATATTGGATTAATCCACACCGAAATTTTCGGTCCGGCGGAAGATACAAAATATAAAATAACAGATGAAAAAATATGGGCACTCTGACCCATGATGACTAATTAAACTTTTTTTTTCTTTTCTGAAATAGGGTACTAATTCTATGTAGGTACCTTGAAAATGTAACGCTAAAATACGTTTCATGGAGTACGTTCTTAATTTATTTAATTACTGTAAACAAATCAATCTTGTAATTCGTCTATTAATTAACTTTTTACCTAACGAGATGAAGAAGAGGTTGAAGTGTATAAAGAAAAGAGTATGGGAAGCCTCTACTTGCAGTTGCATTGGAAGAGATGCAATGGAGTCGGAACTACATAGTAACAGCTCATTCCCTATTCTCTACCCTAGGAATTAGGGTTTTTGATATATAGAAGAAATCACTTAGGATAATGTGTCACCTTACGTGTGCATATGTTATACATACATATATATATATATATATAGAGAGAGAGAGAGAGAGAGAGAGAGAGAGAGAGCTTTGAGAAGTGAGTGGGGGTATCGGGGGCTGAAGAAAGAATAATACATATGGTAGGAAGATCCGAATGCATGGAGCCAAAGGCAGTTGAATTATTATAACGTGTGTTCTTACTTTCTTGTATGTATATATATGTCCATTGTTTTTTCCATGTCGAGGTTGGGCACAAAACCACCCAAGGTCGGCTTGGATAAAGACGGTCTCTCGAACCATTTGTCACACGGTCCTTTCTTGTGCACCACCACCAAAGTCTCTGAAAACTTGGTAAGATTTGGCTCACACACACATGTATATAGAGTGACCGAGTTAAAAAAATTCTTTTAGAGGGATAACATTTATTCACAATTCAAATTTTTTTTTGAAAGTAATGCTATATAATTAGAATATTTATATAAAATGTTCATAGAATGATGTGATTGTTTGTGTTTTTTTTCTTTCAAATTGAAACACTAATAATTTTGCTCATAATTTTGAAATTGTCGCTGCCCAATCATTCTGGTGGGGGGTTTTTATAAAAAAAAATTTTGTAAAAATTATTTTTTTTATAATCGACACTTGACTTCCGAATAACTATACAATGTATATAAGGGTCTTTGAAATAAATTAAGTATTTAAGAAAAATATTTATCAATTTTTAGAGGGACAAATTGAAGGACATTTTTAAAATTGTAGCTCAAAGTAAAACTTTTAAAAGCATAGGGGCATTTATAATTTTTTAGAAGGGGCAAATTAAAAACGTAAAATTTAAAAAGTTGTAGACAAAATTAAAATTTTTAAAAAATTGAGGGAGCAGGTGTCCCCTCTGGCCCTGCATATGTACGTATACATCCTCCTCCTATTGTTTTTCCCATAGTCAAATGCTTTTTCAAAGTGGAGCAATATTAATTTACTTTGGTATATGTCTTGAACTATACTTTAAGACATGAGGAAGATCCGTCATAAAATTCATTAATTTCGTGTTTAGGAGTAATATTCTGGCTTCAAATAATGTTAGTGTACCAACTTCCAATTTTAGCGGATAAGCATATACCGGGAGAAGACAAACAAGGCACGTTATCAGCCATTTGAGCTATATATATATATATATATATAGAGAGAGAGAGAGAGAGAGAGAGAGAGAGAGAGAGAGAGAGAGAGAGAGATGCGGTACTTTGTATGTCATGAAAGAAAACATGGATCGATCTAGATTAGAGCCAAAACCCTGGAGGATTAGGGTGTTATACAGTTCAATCAAACCCCACTTGGTTGTTGAGAAATCAAATCCGATAAAGATTTAAATTAGGTTGCAAAGAAATCAAATTCTAAGAGGGTAAGCACCCAACTTGATATAATCACCATTAATTTCAGAGTCGAAACTTTTCCATAATCATGTGGTTAGGTTCAAAGTTCGATTCATGCATGGCACCTAACAAGAAAATTAGGCTTTGTTTGGAACCAATTCCGATTCTGGTTTTGTTTTTGTTGTTCGTGTTCTCGAAACTAAAAAATTTGAGAACATCTCATTTTTTTTATTTTCGGAAACAAAAAAATGAGACCATTGAAAACACCATCGTTTTCATATTGTTCTCATTTCGTATGAAAACGATTTTAGAAACTTAGAAAAAACAGTTTTAATGGTTTCCAAAACTTGGCTGTTTTTTGAAATTTTTTTTAAAAAACAAGTTCTGGAACCAGCTTACCAAATGCGGTTTCGACAAAAATAGTTTTCAGAACCAATCTGTCAAGCGCGGTTCCGTCAAATTTCAGAAAATAAAAATAAAAAACTGAAACTGAAACCACAACCAAACGGAGCCTTAATATTTACCAAATGCCAACAATTCTATGAATTTTCTATTCTTTTTTCTTCGGTTATGATTAAAACGATTATCCCTTTGCGCACTTAAATTTTAATTTGCTGACTTCAGCGTTCATGTTTATGTTTTCATTTTCATTTGAAGTTTTATGATATTTGCTTGAGATTACTTTTAGAAAACAATCACTATTAGTTTTTATTTTATTTTATAATATTGACATTTTGAGGCTATTTCGAAATTTTAGAACTATAAAACCTCAAAACCACTCAGATTTCAATGATAAACATAGATTTATATATAAAGTATTTTAGCAATTTTAATATCTGAATAATGCATGCTTAAGGTGAAAGGTTATAGTAATAAATGATTTAGTTTAGTTTTGACAGGATTGTCTTGAAATCAAATTCTTAATAAGAGCCCAGAGAATCAAATTCAGAGTTAACCAAACTAACCCAAGTTCTTTGAATTAATCTCTTGAGACTTGAGAGGTATCTCTCACTTTCAAAACCAAATCAGGACGTTCCAAGTTCTCAACAAAAATTTGTAAAAAAATTGTTTTTTTATATAGAAAACTGTACCAGAATAATATGACAATTGTATTTTATGGAATCATGAGCCAAAACCATACGTGGCGACCATAATCAGATACATCATTTCGAATGAAATTTCTGTACAAAATATTCTGTTTATATAGCATTAATCATACTGTTCCCGATTATTCGTTTTATACTCTAACCCTTTTAGAGAAACACTACCTAAACCAATTCAAAACCCATTTAGGCCAAGTGAACCAAATAAGGGGGCAAACACTTATTAGTCTACTAAACCAAAATCAGGAGACTAAGATTTCTAGTCTAACATATTAATTAATAGGACTTCCATTAGAAAATACGGTACGAATACGCATTCAGACCTAATAAACCTCAATTGGCAGGTTGTTGATGCAGTGTTTCAGACCTCATTTTCAATCCAATAATCAAATTTGTTCCCCAATTGTAGGGTTAGGACCAATTTTATCAGCCACCTAACATTCCTAGTACATGCATAATGTTGTTTTTACTTAAATAGCTGTAAAGGTGATCATGCAATAATGTAAGGAGAGTGATATGGGATAGTAAATGGGAGTTTCCTCTTTTCCTCTTTTCCTCATATGTAGAGATGCTAGAATTCTCATGTCACATCAAGTAATTTGGATTTTCCAATTTGATGATAGGATGAATGTATAGACATTCCATTTGCATGGAAAGCACTAACTTCACACTCATACCATAGGTTGTTAAATAAGAGTTGGCTTAACAATTTCCATGAAAATAAAATTGGTAGTGCTATTTACTTACAGATGGTAATGACTTTGATGAGTGCACTTAGAGAGAGAGTACATTTCTTTTTTAACGAGCAACCGTCTCAATTAAGGGTGTGCATTGGTTGGGTCAGGTTCATGTCAAACTAGAGTTGAATTGATTTATATTGGTTTTAGATTTTTGGACTTAGAATCAAACCGAACTTACAGAATTGACCTGGACTGATTGAGCCCAACCCATGGAACCAAACAGAACTGATCTAAGTCGGTTCAAGATAATTCCATGGTACGGTTTAGAGTCGAAATTGATTGGTTCAGCCGATCAGATGGGGTTCCTTATTTTGTATAAAATTTAAGTTATTCAATAAAAAAAATAAATAGAGTCAATTTGGTATTCTTAATTCTCTAAAAAGTTTAAAAATTAACATGCAAAACAAACTATAATTTAAAAGTATTTATATAATAATTATATAGAATTTTGTAACATGTACAGTACGAATCGGCTTGGGTTTTGGATTGGTTCAAGTTGCAAGGATACTAACTAAAAACCTAACACTAATGCATAAATTTTGAAATTAATTGAGGTGAATTAGTTAAAATGCACACAAATTGACTAGACACTTTGTCATAAAAAAATCCACCAAGGATGGAATGATGGATTAGTTCTCTTCTCAAGTCTTTCAATGATCTTTTTGACCCGCTGTCTCAACTATTTGGATTATTGAACAAGAAGCTGTGACATAAACTCTGAAATACACACACTGCAAAAGAAAAATACTTTAATGTTTAATGAGCTGTGTTTAGATTGCGATTGATGATCAGGCATTAACTAATAAAAGTCAATTTAGCCCAAAGCCACCCCTCATTGGCGTCTCCTAATTAAAATGGCTACTATCAACTAACAATTAATCATCAACCGCTATTGATAATAACATTTCTCATATTTCAATTAATCAAACCTACACTAGAGTGGGGTTTAGATCTTTTCGTCAAGTTCTCCATTCCCACCACAGCCGCGGGTTAGGGTTAATAGTTGACAATAGGTAGCGTACTCCCCTTCTATCATTGACGTGGTCAGTCTGAGGCACTGAGTTCATATACATATATGTTTATATATATCACCATGAACGTCACGAGCATACAGGAGTATCACACAAACTACTTTTTGGGATGGATGAATGGTGCAGAATGAAAGTCCAAACTAAAGTGGATCCCACATTTCCAGTCAAGTCAGATGATCACGGACCGATGATCGTAATAAAAAAGTTTTTGCCCTTTCCCTCGGGAAACCTAACTCACCTCCTCCACCTCTTACTTTCTCTCTCCTCTCTCTGATTCTCTCTGTCCTGACACCGCCCCTCACTGCGTGGTCCTACTTTAATTATAGTCTAATCATTTCATACCCGCTAAAGAGCTATAAAGGGTCATAAAACTTTTTGGATTTTTCTCCTGTACGTTTTGGGTGGAAGTATCTTCAAAAAGATTTCTAACCTTTGAATAAAAAAAAATCTTACCATGAGAAACCCGCGCAAAATTCAAGATAATTGTGAAAAAATGAGATATTAATTTCCACTTAAACTAATTTTAATTATCACTTAAGCATTATAATTATAGTAACAAAATATGACGCCTTTTATTTAATTATAGTTACTGCAAAATGTAATTATCGTTATTACTTATCATAATTATAGTTATCATGAAAATGTGATCAAATGAAAAAAAACATAGATGAGGATGTACATAACAAGTGTAAGTCAGAGCATTTTATAAATCTTGTATTGTCAACAAAGTTCATTGGCTGAAAGCCACAAAACAATGAAAATTTTATTTGTTATTCTATGTGTTACTCTGTTCTAATAATCACATCTATCAGCTTTACTAAGAGCATGTCTAGGTGCATAAAATATATACATATATATACCTGTGTATGTAATTATGTATATAGGTAGGTATGTATGTATAACTTGATTTTTGACATTAAATTTCTCTGAAAATAATCAACTTAAAGACGTGATCATGATCCAAATTGCTTGTTGTGCTCGAGTGCCGTTATATAAATGCAGGGGCGAAACTATTCATGTATCATGGCCGCTTACTTTGATAAAATGTCAAATAACTCTCATTAATTTTAAAAATTTTTACAGTAAGAGGGTATACTGAGCTCGCTAAGATTTTAAAATTGAAGTAATTACACTTTAGTCTTCTGTGATTTGGGCCAAAATCAGATGACTCTCCTGTGGTTTAAAAGTGAACACATGACCCCTTGCGATTTTGAATTAATTTACAAATAAATTAAAACCGTTAAATTTAACGAAAATTCTATCATAGTGATATTTTTGTCATTTTATATCTCTAAATTAAAACATTAAAAAAATGATTTGGCCTTGTTATGCCAAAAAGATTATGAAAATCAAAGATTATGGTCCTTTTGTGCCAAAATAAAGTATTGTCTATCGAGTTTTTTTTTTTTTGCTATTCCACCAAGTTCTCTTTTTGATATTCTAATTTGAAGATGTAAAATAACCAAATCATCTTTTTGAAGACATAATTTTTTATTTTCATAATTTTTTTAGCATAAAAGGGTCAAATTATTTTTTTAATGTTCTAATTTAGAGATATAAAATGACAAAAATACCCCTATTATAGAATTTTCGTTAAATCTAATGGTTTTCATCCATTTGCAGATTAGTGCAAAATCATTGGGGGTCATGTATTCAGTTTTAAACTACAGGGGTTTATCTAATTTTAGACCAAATCACAAGAGTAAAGTGTAATTACACCTTTAAAATTTTGTTTTTTGACATTGCAAAGTTCAAGAATTTTTTCTTTAGCCTTAAAAAAAATTATTATTTTTTTTTAACCTTAACCTTCTAAAAATTCAAGAATTTTTGAAATTTTACTTTGAGCTTTTAAAATTTAAAAATTTTTATTTTAACCCCTCAAAATTCCTTACAAAATTGCTGGTTCCGCATAAAACGGTAGCGTAAAGAAGTAACAGACGTCCCATAATAGCATTGCTCAGCTCGGTTAATTTGTACACTTCTGGTTTAAAAAACTTATCACTGGTTTTGGTGGTAGGAGTTCGAGCTGGAAAACCGACAAAATCACACTATTCTACACATTCTGGTTTCAAGCAGCGTACAGCCAATACGTATATACATACAGTCACAGTAATTAATACAGAGAGAGAGAGGGACAGCTAAATATATGGCTGACGGACTTTGAAAATAAGTGTAAGATAAAGGAGAGAGGACGTGGAAGAGTTGGCTTATAAGAGAGAGAGAGAGAGATGAAATATTCTCTATAGCTTTCAAGGTTTTTTTTTGGTGTTTTCTTCTTGAAATCAAACAAGGGAACCAAACCAGATCTCTCTGTAAGAAGAGTCCGAATTGTTGGAATATTTTTAGGGTTTTAGGATTCAAGTTTGTTTTTGGGGTTTACTTGTTCTTTTGGCTCAATCTAGTAGTCTTAGACTTGAATACGTTGTTTTTGGTGAAACTCTTAGGTTGTTTTTGTTTTGTACTGTTTTTGCTTTCGAAAGCTAGTTGTTGTTTTGTAGCTTCTTACTACACCATCTTCTACAATCAGTGCTGAATTCAGATTCAAATGATGTCTGGGGGTGTGTTTTCAATTTCCTCTTCCATCAAAGGGTTTGCTCAAGAACCAGATTCGAACCCTAACCCTAAACCGAACAACACTACAGTAGCCAAGAAGAGGAGAAATCTACCAGGAACACCAGGTACTTTCAAAGCTTCATCTTCTTGCTTCATACGTAAATACATATACGTTTGTATAAGTATATACAAACATGAAATTATGAAATTCTAGTTAATCTTTTATGGGTTTTGTTGCCTTTAAGCAGATCCAGATGCCGAGGTCATTGCTCTGTCACCCAAGTCTCTAATGGCTACGAATCGATTTATGTGCGAAATCTGCAACAAAGGGTTCCAAAGAGACCAAAACTTGCAGCTTCACCGGAGAGGTCACAACCTGCCGTGGAAGCTCCGGCAAAGGACCAACAAAGAGGTCCGGAAGAAGGTCTACATATGCCCGGAAAAGACCTGCGTCCACCATGACCGGTCTCGAGCCCTCGGCGACCTCACCGGGGTGAAGAAGCATTTCAGCAGAAAACATGGTGAGAAGAAATGGAAGTGTGAGAAGTGTTCAAAGAAGTATGCAGTTCAATCTGACTGGAAAGCTCACTCAAAGACTTGTGGGACTAGAGAGTATAAATGTGATTGTGGCACACTCTTTCCCAGGTACTATCAGATTCTATGTTCTTGTCTCAGTTTTGAAGAATTTTTGTGACCTTTTACAAGAATTAATGCCTCACGTAGAATACTTTCCTGGGTTTTTTGGTTGGAATTTAATGCAAGAAGCTGAATTTAATGCGATCACATGATAAGTATTATTAATATCAGTATTTTGCCGCTAATCAGTGAAAATCACTACACATTTGCCTTTTCTTGAACATGATTGAACATGATCTATTGGTATTTTTTTGGAAAACTTTTTTATCATTAGGATCAGTTAAAATTGTATTGAATAAAAAATTTTCAGAGTACTAGATATTACTATTCTGAAGTGGGGTTTCATTGATTGACTCAGGAAAGATAGTTTCATCACCCACAGAGCTTTCTGTGATGCCTTGGCTGAAGATTGTGGAAGACTCACTAGAAATGAGCCTTTGAACGAGAATTTGCTGCACGGGATCTCCGGTGCTGCCAGAATTTCCCAATTTCCTACAGGTTTTGGACCAAATTATGGCGGTGCGGCTGCCGGAAATTCTAATCTTTACGTCCCGTCAGGCTCTACAAGTACTTTGCCTGATTTGTTGCAAACGGCTCCTGCAAATCTGTTTGCCTCATCGTCAATGGCGAATTTTGGTAATTACAATCAGTCACAATTGATAGACGAGAAGGTTGCAATATCAAAAGCTGCAAATCTTTCATTGTCAGGAGGAGTGAACAAGGGATCAAACATGGGTGGAACCATGACTTCTCTATTCTCTAATATTCAAAACCATCAATCCAATTCGTCGGTTTCAATGTCGGCCACCGCGCTTTTGCAGAAGGCGGCGCAAATGGGCTCTACAAGTAGCAACCCATCATTCTTGGGCAACAGTTTTGGAGTATTATTGAAGTCATCTTCTTCTTCTTCCAATGCATCTACCTGCAATCCTCTATCTCAGAGCAGAAACGAATTGCACCAACCTGAGAATTTGGCGGTGACGGCTAGCTTACCAGTTTTGAGCTCATTTACTAGTACATCGAGCAATCTTGAGGAAATTATGATGCAAAGTAGTGTAATGCAATGCAATTCAATGCTGCCGGGTTTGAACGGCGTCGAAAATAGTCTAACCAGAGATTTCCTCGGCATGAGAGGTGAAGATGGTGGTCGATTCTTCCCACACGAGCTAGAAAAGTTTGCTTCAATGGGTTCCGCCATGGGTTTGAGCCATTTCACTAGCAACCACTGAAATTGTGCCCATGTATAATATTGCTTGTATTACAACTCTCTCTCTCTCTCTCTCTCTCTCTCTCTCTCTCTCTCTCTCTCTCTCTCTCTCTCTCTCTCTCTCTCTCTCTCATTGTGAGATTAATCACAATCTTGAGGTCAAGATTGTAAAAAGACAGGTGGTGGTCCGGTGGATTTTGGTGGTGGGGGTCCGGTGGATGTCGGAGGTTGACAGAACAAGAGAAGTGACTCGGTGTGTCATGCATGTTGTTCATTGTTTTTTTTGTTGTTTTATCTTTGGTGTCTGTTTTGGTCTCTTTTATCTTCACATTATGAGACTCTCCACCTTTTTTTTCTGAAAATGAACAGCACAGAAAACAACGAGATTCGTTGCCCGCCCTGTCAAATAATCCGGCGATGAATCTCGTCAACGATGGTGGGTTTACCATTTGATTACTCTGTGTTTGCAGTTGTTTTGGCTAATATATATAAATCCGCCGTGGGATAATGGGTATTACAATAATATTATTAGTGTTAGAAGAGGCTCCAGTTAAATTAGCAAAAGTTTAATTAAATTAGCTAAAATTTAAAATATGTTTCTTTCGAACTGATTTTTTTAATTTTATTTTGTAAAGTCCAACTTATTGAGTCAAGTTTAAAAAGAATAAAATCCAAATTAATGTAATTAGCCAACGGTCATACTATTACACTTGTGCTTGTGGATTACTTAGAACTGGAACTTGGACGCCTAGTTAGAAATCAAATTAATGGTGTAAATTTCCCAGTGAACCGGGTCAACACGTTTCCATTTGGCTGTCTAAGTGAACATAAACATGTTCATTTTCTCATGTCAAAGTAAATAGGTGACCACTGACCACCTTGGAACCAAGGCAGAATGTTTGGTGTTCCAATATGGATCCTTGGAGACTGAAATGGCACCCTTTATCTCTCTCTCTCTCTGTCTTTCTCTCTCAACACTTTGTACAACTTATGAAAACATAATTTCTAACTCGAATAAGTTAATATTTGCGAAACATAAAATACTCCTTTTGCTGTGATTAGTGCACTATTGTTCCTATGAAACCATGGAACTCATTTGAACTTTCCAACGCACTTTGTTTGGAATGGGGAGCCCTACAAGTAGAAGTAGGGAAATCTAGTGGAAGGCTTTTTAGAAACTGGACCTTTTCATTGTAGTTCCTCCCTCCTCCATTTACAAAAGTCTATGGAAATGTGAACAAAAAGAGAGAGCCTTTTTGAGAGCTTAAATAAATGCCTAACTTTATTGTAATGAGGTTACACCCCTTTTTTTTGGGGGTACTTGTCATGACCAGCTTTCCAAGATTTGGATTAGGGGCCATATTGACCCTGCCCTATAAGAAATTAAGAATAAATAAATAAGTAATCATTTATCTCACATTAACAACTCTTGACCTTGGATTTTTATTTTTTATTTTTCAATTGGAAGAAAGGTTACAAGGATGGGCAGACTAAGGGCCCGTTTGGTACATTTTTTTTTTAAAGTTTTTTAGTTTTGCTTTTTTGGCTTATAAGTAAAAAAAAAATTAGAATTTTTTTTGCTTTTTTGCTTTTATAAGCTAAAAATCAGCAAAAAAGTAAAAACAAAAAAAAAAAACAAAAAAGCCTAAAAATACCTAGCTTCTTTGCTTATAAACTAAAAAAAATATTAGATAGAAAAGCCCTACCAAATAGGTTGTGAGCATTTTACTATGTCATTCTGAGTTACTTTTGTCAAATTTCACTTTTTTTTAGGTAATACAAAACATTCATACTCTCTCTCTCTCTGTGTGTGTGCGCGTGTGGGTGTGCGTGTGGGGCAAGATAACCGCTACACCTAGCATGGAATCTATGAACTGGAAAGAGGAATGCTGTATAAATAGAAAATTTATATAGAATGATGTGTCTTATTGACAATTTTTTATTTCAAAACATAACACCTATCATAATAAATTTTAATTACGAAACTGTCACTACTACATCATTTTAGTAGATATTTCTGTATAAATTTTTTTTGTAAGAAAAACATTTTCCAACTAAAAATTATATCCGTCACTTTGATTGCAATAATCTTTCCTTTTCTTGGATAAATAAACGTATGTCATAATGATGAGTAAATTGAAGCCAATCTTAATATTTAAAACTCATTGGACCTTTCTAATCGGCAGCCAATCGGATACGTCTCTCTCCTAAATGTTTGCTGTACTGTTCCTTCTCTGTTTCTTATGTTTTCTTTTCACTAACTCTAGGAGCTTACTTGATTTTGTTCAGTACTTGCCTAATTTCAATCTCTCTCTCTCTCTCTCTCTCTCTCTCTCTCTATATATATATATATATATATACATATGTATATATATACTGACAGTCTTGTTCTAACACTTGTAAATGTAGATTACCTGTTAAACAAGTTGTCTATTTTTTCAATTTAGTGAGCAATTGTATCATATTATAGCTGTCTTAAAAGTTTTGATTTTCTATTATAAGATTTTTATTTTTATTTTTTGCTAAGGGTGGCCCATAGTTACCAAAATAGGAAGTAAAAGAGGAAAACGTTATGAGAAACAAAAACGGGAATCTTATAGGAATCTTACTATGAAGTTTTCGTGAAATTCAAAAGAGACCTTTAAGAAACTTAGTAGAAACTTATTAAAAACTTTTAGGAAATTTAGTGAAAAACTATATGAATAATTTCTTACATACCTTGTTAGAACTTAAGAAAAAAAATATATAAAATTAAGAGTTTAATTTTGATGTACTAATAATGTAGAATTTTTTTACACAAGCAGGCATCAGAATAAGACATGTGCCCATGAGTTTTGCATGCTTATGTTATACTTAAATTCTAAATGACACGTGTCGTACTTTGGTATTCTGCTTGTGTAAAAAATTTATACACTACCAGTACATCAAAACTAAACTCTAAAAATAATATTTAAAGTTTCTAAAGCTTTTCTCCTAACTTTTTTAAGAGTTTCCGTTAAGTATCGTAAGAGTTTCTTAAACGTTTCACAAGAGTTTCTGAAATGTTTTTCGAGAGTTTTCAAAATATTTTTCAAGGGTTTTCGAAACCTTTTTTCAAAATTTTGAAATGAGTTTCCTACTAGTATCGAAAGAGCGTTTTCAAAAAAAAAAGCTTCACCTCCCAAATGAATTTTTCGGTAAGTATGGGTGGGCCTCGGCTCCACAGTAAGGTTGGTCTGCTATTTGGGCGTTACAAGTTAGTAACACGTAAAATTTTCTCTGCACCCGGAATAAGGCTATATATATATAATTTTTTTTAATGAAATATGGCATTGTAGTAGAAAAATGTTTTAATAAGCTGGGCTGGGTTTGTGACTTTGGTCTACACTCTATGATAACTTCGACAGATTAGACCATGCAGGGCCCAACCTTTGCAGTACAAGTATTTTTCCTTTCAACACTAGTAGTGTAGTTTGGGGGCTATAAATACGGACGCCCAACTCTACAAAGCAACGTGCACTTCTGACATATTCCCAAAAAGAATTGCTCAGTCCTGGGCTCTTGGAGAAAAAAAGATGTCTTGGGCCCCTGGCCTTTGGCAAGCAATATTGCAAAATATTAACAATGTTACGGATAAATTAGAAAGATTAATAAAATAACATAAAATATCAGGAATAATATTGAGGTATGGAGGTCTTGAAAATACTATTATATCGATAAATATATCACAAATCTTGTAAATATTTTAATAAATGCACTAAATCTTGAAGATACTATTTCATTTTTTAGCAATTGAATATTTTCTTTACTTTTATTTTTTGTTTTGCATGCACTTGTGAAGAGAATAAAGAGACTTGAGCCTCTAACCTCAAGAAGCTAATTAATGTCACATGCCCTATAAAATAGTTCTTCGCGAATTGGTTCTAGAGCTTTGTTATTATTGGATGCAACAATTGTGAGACCCCCAATTTCATAATTTCATAAGTAACTAATTATATTTATTGCATAGTTATGAGGACAGTTATTGTTTATATATATCATTGACGTATATTTCGCTGTGTTCTATTTTTTATGTTTGAATTAAGGTATTATTTACAGGTATGGTAATCTATGCGATCACGTTTCACCTAATGTGACATTAATGATATCTAATTGGGATGAGAATATGACAGCAATACTAAATTGACCAGTAACTTGTAGCCATTTGAGTTCTAAAATGAGATGATTTATGTAGTCTTCATGAATTTCTTACCATGCAATGCAATATGTATTAAACAGGCAAACCAGAAATGTCATTAGCCATGACCTTATGATAAATAATAGGTGATGTCTATATATATTCAAACACATAATACATAAAAGGAATTATGATAAATAACTATATACATGTAATAAGATGAAAGTAGAATTCACATAGAGTTCGGCGTCAACATCTAATTTATTTTTCTTCTTTGTTCTTTTTTCTAACTACAAAGATTTTGCTTTTAGAAAATACTTCAAATAGTCAGGAGTAAAACTAGATGAAAATAATTTGATTATGCAATGGATTTGGCCTAAATTATCATATTAAAGTTTTTAGACAAATTATTCTCATCTATACTTTTATAAATAGCAAAATGATATTAGGTGTTATAGCTTCAAAGTTCCAATTCTGTTTTTCCATAATTTTGAATTTTTTAAAATACAAAAAACACGTCTTTATGTTATTTGTTGTCTCATTAGTGACAATAATAAAAATCCTCATTAAATAATAGGATTAGATTGGTTGAAATTCAAATCTAATCAATGCAAAGGCTAATCTATTAATAGCAAGATAGACTTTCGGCTACTTCTCAAATTTCAATTTTTAAATTTTTCTGTGAAGATATTGTGATTTTAAAAATATTATATAAAACAGTTACAAAATCAACTCCACTTATAATTACCATTGTATTACTTTTTACTTGCTTTGGCCCATCACCCACAACTTATATGCACAAGTACAAAAAATAATAATTATTTCAAAAAACTTTATTGATTGTGTTTGAGGGAAGTGAAACACTAGAAAAAGTTTTGGGTAGGATGACAAAAAGATAGAGGAAGTATAAACCGAAGTGAACACTCATGTATTGAGAGAGCTGCACAATACAGACCCCAAATCGAGTGCTGATATATGTTGTAAGATCTTAAGGTGAATTTTCCTAAATTCTCATTGAACCCAGTAGGTTAATAACCACAATTCTTTTTTGACTTCACAATATTGAACTAAATAAAACAAAAAATACAAGATTAGATTTTTATTTTTTATCTTTTGGTCCATTATGCAATGGGAGGACAGTATTGCAATTAAAGTGTATCTTAGTGAGTTATTACATACATAAAATTTTTTGTTTGTATATTATTAACCTAAACATAAATTTGCCTAAAAATTTCAAAGGATTTTTATCAAATTTTTAGATTTTTGAATTTTAATTAATAGCTCGTCATGTTCTATGTGTCATTGGTCAGTTTTTATTATATATTAATCTTATTGGTCAAACTTCGTCCCAGCTCTTAACCTAGCAAATCAATTGATATTTTATATTTCTTATCACTATGACATCTATTTAAAATTTAAAATAACTAACAACTTTTCTAATTTAATTAATTGGGACTCTTGTCATTTATTTTAAATTTGAAGTAACTAACTTTACTCATTTAAGCAATTGGGACTCACTAACAAATCAATTGAAATTTAAACTATCTTAATCATTGATAATTTTAAAAATTAAAATAATTAACTACTTTGCTAATTTAATCAATTATCATTTGTTTGAAATTTAAAATCTTAAATTTTTGTGCATAGCATGGTTGTACTGCTAGTAACCAAAAAAGAAAATAAGAACTCGTATGGATTAGTTTATTTAACTAAATTTTTTGACATTGCAAATTTTTTTGATTAAACTTTAAAAGTTTACATTTTTATAAGTTTTGAATTTATGTTTTAAATATTTTATTAAAAACAAAAAGAAAATATAGTAAGAATGGTATAAGCTACTTTTTATAAGCTCAAAAGAGGTTTAAAGCAATTAAAAAGTTCAGTTTTTCCACGTGGCAATGGCCATGGCTTTCTCATGTCCACGTGTAGCTCAATAACTGGATGATGTAACGTGGAATGACGAGTGAATCCTCATTTAGCTTCCCAGAATACTTTAATGAACCGTTCCTGGTTAAAACCCTTTCGAACTCGAAAACTCATCGAGTTCTTCGACCCCTCTCTCTCTCATCCGCTCATTCGTCCCCAAATCAGTGTCATACAACACAATATATACCAAGATACAAACATATATACCTATAAACACACACATATATGTATGTATGCATCTGATACATAACTGAGGAAGACAGGGATGATGAATCTGTTAGGTTTCGCATCGTCCATGGATTTGGTAGCTTGGAGGGGACTCGTTTTCACAGTATTCATCCTCCATTTTGTATTCGCTTGCCAATTGATCCTCCTCCAACCACTGGTCTCTGCCCTAGGTAACAATGCCTACTTTGATCTGTTGTTCTCTTCTTCTTGAACTTCGAATTGATTTCACTTCTAGATTATCTCTCTCTCTCTCTCTCTCTCTCTCTCTCTCTCTCTATATATGTATATATATATATATAAATATATGTATGGGTTCTGCTGAGAAAAGTTTAATCTGGCAAACAATACTTGTGGTTAATCGACCTTCTTTCGATTAAGTTTTCTTCAATTTCAAGCTTAGAGCTTGTACGAATAGGGAGAATTGAAACCTATATTTCCCGAAAGGATGGAATTTTTCCCCCCTCTATAAGAGTTGAGTTATATATAGATACTATGTGCTGATTATTCTCTTTCTACCTAATTGTAATGGTTTAAGGTGTCTCCGGCGCGGGATATTGTTGTAATTGGGCTTCAGTCAGTGTAATTATTGAGTTGCAACACTTTGTTAGGATTGGCATGATGTTCTTTTTGAACTGTAGTAATACTCTTATTGAATGCTGCAACCTTAAAGTCGTCATCTATACTAAAAAAAGACGCATGAAAAAGGTTATTGTGTGACCTTTTTTGCATTTTCTGTCAAAGAAACATGAATGGAAGAAAATTCACATGCTCTTTTGTGCCTTACGTGGGGCAAAGCAGTTTCCTTTCAGTAAATTATGGCTTGTAATGACAATGGCAAGAGAAGAAGAAATGAGGGTGGACTTGTGAAATGCTTTGTGCTCTTTTTTTTTTTTTTTCTTTCTTGGTTTTTGTTGCCAAGGCCAACAACCTCCATTGTGTGACAAGCATTAAACACAAAGGCATCATATCTGCAATGTAATTAAAAAATAAGTACAAAACATTGTAGAAGTGCCTGGGAAAGATACATCTTCATGGATTTTGTAGCAATGCATCTCCTAAACAACTTTTTATTACTTTTATCCCCACAACATCTCTTTGAACTTTTAGGTATTCTATGCATTCGACTTTACTGTAAAACTTAAATTAAATTATCTCAGGGAAGGTTAGTTATTTGTGTTTCTCAGATGTCCTTTAGTGATTGTTTCTCCTTTTTCCTTTTGAAGGGTGAATTTTCAAGTATTTAGGTGTTGCATTAAATAGTTTGCAAACACAGATGGAATGTATTAGGGGCTATCCGTTAATTTTTATTTTCGGTGGCTATTGCTTTTTTTTTTTTAATTATTTTTTAATTTACATTTTAAACTAAATTCATTTTAGTGTTTGATTTAGTGACCATTATCTTTGTCTTCTATGTCTATTGTCTGCATTTAGAGCAAGTAACTTCTGTGTTAATAATTTGTAAACACAAAGGAATGTTTCTTCTTCTCTTTGTAGTTGGAAAAAATCCATTCTAACTCCACCTGCCCCGCCCCTACAGAGGCAACCATGCACATGCCCCTAGATGTTCATTTTTGTGTATGAGTCCATTTGTGTGGTATAGTATGTGATGTTATTTGGAATAGTCTTTTTGTAGTTGGTCTTAGTCTTCTTAACTAGATAATTGGCAATTGAATTATGGCAGTTGCATAGGTTAATGGAATAGATTTGGACAAGGATGGAACCAGGAATTTGTTAAGGAGGGGCCATGGAAGACCAAGGTAGAATTTTTTAATTTTTTGAGGTTCTAAGATAAATTTTTTTTAAATTTTAGAAGGTCAAGGTAAATTTTTTTGAATCTTATTGAGGGGCTAAAGGAAAGATTTTTGAATTTTGGGAAGGTTGAGGTGAAAAAATTTCAATTTTGTTGGGGCTAAGGAAAAAATTCCTGGATTTTGGAATGTTAAAAGACAAAATTTTATTTTTTATTTTTTGGAAGGGGGGGCCGGGGGGGGGGGGGCGCAATATGTCCTCGTAGTGTAAAAATACTCAAAATCAATGCGGGTTATTTGAAATTTTTTCAAAGTAGTTCTGCCCCTGGATTTGGATATATATTGTTGATTTACCTGTTAATGATGGTATGACTCTCCCTCGCAATGTTCAACTCGCAATTGAATAAAATCTATTCTAATATATAAAGGGACTATCCTGGAAGTTATGTATCTCTTTCATTTGTCAAAAATGCCTTTCAAAAAATTTGCAGATTTATTTCAGTTTATCAGTTGAAGCAATTAAGGGTAATTTTGACCATTCAAATTCCTTATACAACTAAATGTCAATTTTTTCCATCCCTCACATTTCTGTAACTGCTGCAAGTGGGAGGGTTGCACATGCATTGCAGGTGTTCCACCCTCTAGTGGAAAGATTAAGTAGCTTCAATTCTGTGTTCAATGTTTCATTTCATTTGAGAGCCACGTTGTAGAACTGAGAAGAAATTTGTAAACTTATTCCTTGTATAGAGCAAGTTTCTTGAGTTTTTAAGTGAAATATAGTGCCTTAAAATTACAAAAAGTCATAATAGGTAGACCAAAATAGTTCCTACTGTTTCATTTGTCGCTAGAAGGACCACTGAAGCTTAATAATGAGCATTATTGTATCTTGGATATGCAGATGGAAAACCTGGTGATGCTGCTGAGTTGTTTGAAAGAGTTTCGCAAAGTATAAAGGTGAAACGTTATAGTGAGGCACTTGATGATCTAAATTCTGCTATAGAGGCAGATCCAACACTTTCAGAAGCATATTGGCATCGCGCATCTATTCTTCGTCAAGTGTGCAGGTTCTGATTTAGAAATTTCACTGCTATTTTCAATGAAATGTCAATTTCTACACCTTGATGTCACAACCCCAAACCCACCTGGTGCAGATTGGGACCATGACCAACCCGTAGCTAAAGCCACCTAAAGCTACCAAAGGTCTCACACAACATTGGACTGAAGTGCACTTGGTTTACAGTCCCTATTGCATCGGGACCTCGAGATAAGCATATGATAGGAAAGTATATATTTTACTTTGAAATCTATTATTAACATCATTCAGACATCCATGGAGCTCAGAATATTCTAAGAAAGCATTTAACAACTAAACATATTTATTATAGTAGAACATAAAGAGATTTAGAGATAGTGTCAGTAACTCAGTTTTCAAAAATCATACTTGCTAAGAAAGCCAAGTTAGAAATACTACTCCTATTGTCAAGTCATTCACCTTGGTCCTTAGAAATACAATTCCTGATGTCAAGTCGTTCACCTTGGTCCTTAGAAATACGTTCAAGACATGTACAAAGGGCATGAACATATAAATTAAGAAAAACAACCCGCAGTTTTCATTAACAAAATCTCAAGTCCATCTAGGTTAGACCAAGACACACTAAGGTGTTAAGAATTAATGGTGTCTTATATAAGTCCAATCTAGGTTCTCAAGGTCTAATTCTAATCTTTAGATCACAAACTAGGCATAGGGGTGACAACGTATTCAATTTCAAAAGAAAGTATCAACAATTGCTCTTAGAAAATGGTCGCATGGTTTCAATTACAACATAGTTTGTTATATATGAAATTCTACCTTGTAAGTCCATAAATTTATATGCTAGAAAGGTCATGAAAGAATTTCTAACCAATTAATTGAAAGAGTATAGTGCTATAGGCACAAGGTTATGTTTCTTACCTTAATTCCAAATTTGTGTAGATTCCTAGAGATTTTCCTTCTTCTTCTTATTTTCTTTATTGTTTTCACACTAGCCAAGAACAATTCTCTCCAGCAAAATCCACTAACTCTCTCTCTACAATGGTCCTAACTTCTAAGTCTCATACAAAGGTAGTATGCAATACATAGGCAAGACACTTGTCTTGCAAAAGGCACACTTGCCTAGCAATGGCAAAAGGTGGGTGTCCCTCAAGAATGAGGTGGCACTCTCCCATGAAGTCGTAAAGATGAGTCATCAATCCACTATCCATGTGTGTCAACCAAAATAATCATATTTTAATGCTAATTAGTTGATAAAATAGCCTTGAATTAAGTTTTCTCAGAAGTGGAGTCGACTCCATCTGCCTTGGAGTCAACTCCATGGTGCAGTCAGGCAAGTACATTGGTCTCTGAAGTTTGGAGTCGACTCCAAAGTGCAACCAGGTCTCTCTGAAGTTTGGTTTCAACTTCAAGTGTTCTTGGAGTCAACTCCAATACGTGGAAAAGTTTATCCTTTTTTTAGCACTCCTAATTGTTCCAAATCAAATGTAACTCTTAAATTTTTTTTTTTAAACAGAAATATGCTAGTGTACACTTGATAATCATGGATCATAGTCACTTGTAGGCATGAAATGCAAAGGTAACATGCGTGATGCGTGTAAATGCGAACTCATAATTGGGGTATTACGCTGGAATAACAATAATTTTTTTTTTTTTTTTGTTTTGGTGTTTCTCTGAAAATTGTGAAGAGTTGTTAATTTTTTTTGTGGTGTTTCTCTGAAAAATGTGAAGTTCAACTCTTCTGGCATTTAACAGTTGTAAGTTTTGAGATTAATTATTCATGAGTTGTGGGAGAGTTAGTTTCTTGTAGATGTATCACTATTAGAAGTATTGCAGGGGGGATCCATGAAGATATGGGGTTTCTTCTGGTTTTAGATTGCTACTAAGGACCTAAGGGTGTAACTGGTTTACTTTGAAAAACACGGACACATTGTGTTAACTTTTGCAACTGGATCTTGTTAAACTGGGAGGCCCCCCATTATAAGTCCTTCAGTAAGTAGATTGTAAGTTTATATTCTATTGTAAACAGTCATCAGTAAGCTTAAGTAGTGCAGTTTTGAAGGTTACTCCCTCAATGTGCCTGAAGTGAGACAGTGTCTGCTTGCTTCTGCTGAATTTTCTTTTAGCAATTATGGTCAGATTGCTGCAAAACTGGTTGGATTACGATGCTAGCCATGTGCTGCAGAGTGCAGATTTGTGATACCCAAATAGCTTATTTCTGTTCAAAAGTGCTGGGTAATGGATGGACCACTCTGTCGATTGAGGTGCTTCCTCCCTATGAGTTTCACTGTCATCTATCTCCCATGCTCTTGAGCTTGATTGAATTTAATGGGAGGAATACATGTATTTGAATCTCTCATTTTACAGAATCTTAGAATGTGGTGGATTCTTCTCTCTCATTGAATTCCAGTTCACATTTTGTTCCATTGACTAGCCATTATACAAATCTTACGCTTCTGAGGTGGGTGAAGTATAGTGGGTGTTGGGACAGAATATTTGTTGTTCCGCATAGAATTTGTCGACTTTGCATAGAATCTCTAGTTGACAGAACATTCGAGAACGAATCTCTCTCTCTCTCTCTCTCTCTCTCTCTCTCTCCCCCCTTGTAATATCTGATTGGAAAATTATATGATTCAGGCAATTTTTGGCTAATGTAGATTTGAGGAGTCAGAGAAAAACTACAGAAGGTTTCTGGAGATGAAACCGAGAAATTCAGCTGCAGAGAAGGAACTTTCTCAATTGTTACAGGCTCAGAGTGCTCTTGAGACAGCTATGTCTCTCTTCAGTTCAGGCGACTTTACAAAATCCTTGGATTATATCGATAAAGTTGTACTTGTATTTTCTCCTGCATGTTCAAGGGTATGGACTCTATCATCGCGCTCATCATCATCTTCATGAACATTTTCAACCTTTGATTTCACCAAGTTAACTATCATAGTATGGCAACCCCTAGAATACCCATAGAACTAAACTTATTTATCCCTTGTTTGTTTTTTTGCCACAGGCCAAACTCCTTAAGGTGAAGTTATTGTTAGCTGGTAATGATTATTCAGGTGCCATCTCTGAGTCAGGGTATATTCTTAAAGAAGATGAGAACAATCTAGATGCATTACTGCTACGTGGTCGTGCCTATTATTATTTAGCTGATCATGATGTTGCTTCAAGGTTTGTTCGACACCACAAATTGAGCTAGTGTCCCCCCCCAAAACCAAACACACACACAGACACAGAAAGAAAAAGAAAATACACACCCAAAAAAGGAAAGGAAAAAAAAAGTGCTAAACCAAATTACAAATGCTATGGAAATTCTTTGATTGTATCTCATATACTTTCTCCAGAAGTAGCCTAAGGTTCATGTGGACATTTTTCGATGTCTTCTTCAGGCATTTCCAGAAAGGTCTCCGTCTGGATCCAGAGCATAGTGAACTGAAGAAAGCATATTTTGGATTGAAAAATTTACTCAAGAAGACGAAAAGTGTAATCACAATAAGCTGTTCTGGAGCTTCATAAGGCCATTGCCATGTTACGTTACCAGGTTTTCTAACAGCTTATAATCCTCAAACTCATTGTTTTTTCCTTTTTTTTTTTTGGTGAATAATACAGGCAGAAGATAATGTAAATAAGGGTAAGCTGCGTCTTGCAGTGGAGGACTATAAGGCAGCCCTTGCAATGGACCCAAACCATCTTGCATACAACGTACACCTTCACCTTGGTTTGTGTAATGTCTTGGTTAAGCTTGGTAGGGGAAAGGATGCTGTAAGTAGTTGCACAGAAGCGCTTAACATTGACGGGGAGCTTCTTGAAGCTCTAGTTCAGGTTTTTTTTGGTTTCCTTTTGCCTAATGGTTTTCCAATAGCATATCAATGTGCATAGAACTGTCTGAATATGGATGCAGTTGATTACTATGTTCTCTTAGAGGATCTGAGTTGTTTAGTTGACATTACTTAATTGTTTCAAAAGGTATTTAATTAGGGACTGTTTTTCAGAGGGGTGAAGCGAAACTTCTGGTAGAAGATTGGGAGGGAGCTGTTGCAGATCTAAAATCTGCAGCTGAAAAATCACCTCAGGTTTGTTATTATATCATAAGCTCTCCAAACTTGCAGTGTGTAATATAGTGCTTTAATCTGTAAATTTGGCATCTGGTTTTTCTATGGTGGTTTTACTAAAATAAAAGAATGCATATTTTGTAGGAAATGTTGATGTTTTGTTTTATAGGATGAAATCTACTTTCTGAACAATGGTTAGAGGGTCTAAGGATATTCACTTTCACATCTTATTTTTTTATTTGTTAGTTAGTGAGGGAGCTCTTCTCATGTGAAGTTTACATTCCATTACAACCCCCCCCCCCCCCCCCCCCCCCCCCCCCAAAAAAAACCCCAATCCACACCCACACACAACAAACAAACCCACATTCCCCCTTCATAAATAAATAAATAAAAGAAATAAGTTATAAAAAAAAAAAAAAGAAAAGAAAAGCAGCAAGGCAATTGGGTGGGTGCCCCATCCATTTATTTGTAGTCTCTAAGTTGAAGAAATCCAATTATTTCTTGAATCATAAATTCATGGAATAACATGATTGATGAGGTAGAAATCTGTTTGAAGGGGATGGTAGTGAGGGTGGTGAGATTGTTGTTTTATCATGAAGTTAAAGATTCTTTCTTGGAATGTGAGGGGTTTGAATGACCTTGATAAAAGGAAAGTCATAAAAAATGCCTTGAGAAGATGGAAAGGGGATATCGTTTGCCTTCAAGCAACTAAGATTGAGATCATGACCGTGGAAGTGGTTAGAAGTTTATGGGGAGCTAGATATGTGGAGTGGGTCAGTTTAGGAGCTGTTGGTACTGCAGGGGGTATTCTTGTGATGTGGCACAATAGAACTTTGATGAAAAGTGAGGTAAAGGTGAGTGTATTCTCAGTTTTGTGCCTATTTACAAATGCCGGGGACAGTTTTCAGTGGGTTTTTCTGGAGTGTATGGTCTTTCTGATGACACAGATAAGAGGTTGGTGTGGGAGGAATTATCGGAGGTCAGAAACACTTGGAATTATCCATGGTGTGTGGGAGGGGACTTTAATGTTATCAAGTTCCCTGGTGAGTGCATGGAGTGTGAGAATATCAATGCTGATATGCGTGATTTCTCTGATTTTATGGCTAGTAAGGGATAGGCCCTCTATGTCTAGGATAGACAAATTTCTTATTTCGTTGGATTGGGAAGAACATTTTCCAGATGTGTACCAGTCTTGCTTGCCCAGACCAGTGTCGGACCATGTGCCAATTATCCTTGACTGCGGAGGGATTGTTAATGGCCCAAGTCCTTGTCGTTTTGAAAATGCTTGGCTTCTAGAGGAAGGTTTCTATGATATGGTAAAACTATGATGGGATGGGTTCAGGGTGGTTGGTTTGCCTAGATTTTGTCTTGCTCGAAAATTGAAAATGCTGAAGGAGAGGTTGAAGACATGGAATGGAGAGGTGTATGGTCGAGTTGAGGTCAAAATTGCTAGAATCGTGGGTGATATCAAAGCTTACGATGACAAGGAAGGTAGAGAAGGTTTATCGGTAGCAGAGAAGCTTAAGAGGGGGGAGTGGAAGGCAGAGATCGGTAATATTTTCATTTCAGAAGAGATTATTTGGAGACAGAAATCTCGTTTAGTTTGGCTCAAAGAAGGGGATAGGAACACAATTTTTTCATCGGATTGCTAATGCTCACAGAAGACACAAACATATTGGAAGTATTTTTGTTGATGGGACAAAACATGTATCAGAAGATTCAGTTTCAGATGGCATTGTGGAGTTTTATAAACATTTGTTTAAAGAACCGAAATGTCAAGGACTTTTGATGGATGGTATGGATTTTCCTTCTATTCAGGAGGGGGAACGATCATGGTTGGAAAGATCTTTTTCTGTGGAAGACGTGGTCGAGGCTTTGCACAGTCTTAATGGAGATAAAGCCTCGGGTCCAGATGGGTTCAACATTGCATTCTTCCATCAATGTTGGGGTGTGGTTTGAATGGAGGTTATGGGAGCTTTTCAAGAATTGTTTGAGACGGGGGAATTTGAGAGGAGTCTTAATGCCTCATTCATTTGTTTGATTCCCAAAAAGGGGAGAGCGGTTGATATATGAGATTTTAGGCCCATTAGTTTGAGTGGTAGCATTTACAAGATTTTTGCTAAAACTCTGGTGCTAAGGTTAAAAAGGTGGTGGGGGGTTTAATTTCAGATTCTCAAAATGCCTTTGTGGGTCAAAGACAGATCTTGGATGCAATCTTAATAGCCAATGAGTGTGTGGACTCAAGGTTACAGAGCAACCTAGCACAAATCGTGTGTAAGCTGGATCTTAAAAAGTCTTATGATCATATCAATTGGGACTTCTTGTTGTATATTATGGAGATGATGGGTTTTGGAAAAAAATGGAAGAGGTGGATTCGCTTTTGCATTTCCTCAGTTCTCTTCTTAGTTATTATCAATGGGGTAGCTAGAGGCTTTTTTGATAGCTTGAGAGGGTTGAAGCAGGGGGATCCGTTATCTCTTTTCTTTTCCTTTTTCTTTTTGTCATGGAGGTGTTCAACCGGATGATTGGCAAGGTGGCTCGGGGTGGTTTTCTGAATGGCTTTGAAATAGGAGATTTGATGGTAGTGTGGTCTCTATTTCACATTTGTTGTTTGCTGATAGCACTTTGATATTTTGTAACTCTAGTAGGGATGAGATGAGGACCTTACAAAATCTTTTTGTTGTGTTTTGAGGCTGTATTTGGCCTTTGGGTAAACCTAGCTAAAAAGCGAGATCATTCTGGTGGGCGAGGTTCATAATATGAAGATTGTTGCTTTTATTTTGGGGTGCAGGGTAAGTGCTCTTCTGGTAACTTATTTGGGATTGCCTCTTGGAGCGCCCTTTTAATCCAAGTCAGTTTGGGATCCAGTAATTGAAAGGTTTGAGAAGAGGTTGGCGACTTGGAAGAGTCAATACTTGTCAAAGAGAGGCTATTTGATTCTTAGTAAGAGCACTTTATCTAGCCTTCCAACCTATTACTTGTCTTTATTTGTTATTCCCATGTCGGTGGAGAGGAGGCGAGAGAAATTTATGAGGGACTTTCTTTGGGGAGGGTTAGGGGAGGAGTTCAAGTATTATTTGGTTAAGTGGGACACTATTCAATTATCAAAGGTGGAGGGAGGGCTGGGGATTAAAAACTTAGAAGTATTCAACAAAGTTTTGTTGGGGAAGTGGTTGTGGAGATTCTCTTGTTAAGAGGAAAGCTTATGAAAAAAGGTGATTGATGGTAAGTATGGGTGTTTGAGTATACCAGGCCTATTTTTAGGACTTATGGGGTGGGTGTATGGAAAGGAATCATGAGAGGATGGGATGACTTCTTGAAATACATATCCTTTAAGGTGGGAAATGGGTAGAGGATTAGTTTTTGGTCGGACTCTTGGTGTGGGCATTAACCAATGAGGGAAGTCTTTCAGGGGCTGTTTAGCTTGGCTATCAGCAGAGAGGCATCAGTTGCAAAATATTGGTCTCCCTCTCAAGGGAATGGTACATGGACACTGCTTCTTAGAAGGAATTGTCATGATTGGGAGTTACAACCAATGGTGAGACTTCTAGGCATGTTTCATAATCATGTGGTCCATGAGGGGCATGAGGATGTTATGGTTTGAAAAGGAGCAAATAATGGCTTATTTTCAGTAGCATTCTTCTATAGTAAGCTTATGGGTTATGGTGATACTTCTTTTTCGTGGAAAGGGCTTTGGCAGACGAAAGCCCCATTAAAGGTGGTGTTTTTGCTTGGACTGCCTGTTGGGAGGCTATTCTCACAGTGGACAACTTGAGGAAAAGAGGCAAAGTCATGATGAATTGTTGTCGCATGTGTAAAGTAGATGGTGAATCTGTGAATCATCTTTTGTTGCATTGTGAAGTTGCAGCAGAGCTTTGGAGCTTGATTTTAAGTATTTTTGGGATACAATGGGTGATGCTCGGGTCAGTTAGAGAGTTGTTTTTTTATTGGCATAGAGGGTGTCCGAGAGGCGGCAACAAGAAGGCTTGGGTTTTGGCACTTTTGTGTTTATTGTGGTGCGTGTGGTTGGAAAGAAATAGACTATCACTTGATGACAAGTAGTGCAATATTTTTGTCCTGAAAGGGACTATGCTGGCAACCTTGTTCTCGTGGCTCAAAATGGATGTTAGGTTTTCTATTTCGTCTTTTGTTTTATTTTTGGGAGAGTTCTATGTCCCTGTAGATATATAGTTTTTGGGTTTTCTTTTGTTTTTTGGCTGTATACTCCAAGTGTACAGGTGGCACCCCTTTTGGTGCCCTTTCAATGAATTTTACTTGTCTAAAAAAAAAAAAAAAAGAGTGTTGAGTTGAGGAAAATCGAATTTCGGTGGTATCAAATCCTGATTAACTCAAAAACATAACATTTGATCATCTATGAATTTAAAGAATAAAATTTTTTGAAAAACTTCCCAGTTAGCTCTCCGGTTCTTTATTCGAAGTTTTTTGTTGTTGAAATTTCTTTTAGTGAGCTTTCGAATTGGTTTGACCATTGGTAAACGAGGCTTCAATCACCAGCCCGCTGCTGAGAGAGAGAGAGAGAGAGAGAGAGAGAGAGAGAGAGAGAGAGAGAGAGAGAGAGAGAGAGAGTTTTCCAACTAACTGCCTAACGTGTCTGCCCTGTCTTGATCTGAATTTAGCCAAGCTCAGAAAACTGAGTTCAGTTTGGTAGCTCAACTGTTGCATATGGTGAGGTTCAGTCTAGGTCAGTTTTTTCACCATCGCATTGAACGTGGTTTGACTTTCACCCTGCTATCCTGCCTGAGCCGCAGAGCTGGCTAAGATAGCATCTTCCCATGTTAAGAATAGATGACCACTAGGCTATTCTACCAGTTATACAACTCAGCTTTTGTTACATTCCTGCCTCTATTTTTCTATTGTCATCAATCTGATAACAGTTTTAAGGAGTTTGAAGAGTGGCCTTGTTTCTCAAGTTAACTTGTAATGGCCTATCTGAGAATTTTCGTGGATAGGAATGTGCATGTGATGTGTGATGTTGCTTTTCTGTTCTAGGACGTCCAGTGGGATTTTATGGCCCTACTCTTGGATGGCAATGTTAAGTGAATTTATTAGAACACATGAGATGGAAACTTGGGCTGGAAAATTTATTAAAAGACATTCTATGGAAAATGGGTTGGGAGCTAGCTATGCCTCACTTGTGCTTTTATCCTTCTCATTTTGTAGAGCATTGTAAGACCTGTCTTGTTTTCTTTCTTATCTCCTTTTCCCTTTGCATCCTTTCTTAGGCATTTTGATGGTTAGTATATGTAGAGAAGATCAGAGGTAACCACTAAGTAGTTAGCATATCAGGATTTTGTTCTCTTTCTGTTTTTCTAAATCTGACTAGGTAAAGCATGGATGACGTTGTTACTTATATCAATCTGGGGTAAAGGGCATATCCGCATTTGTGATGTTCTGGACAAGTTGCTTCAATGAGCTTGGGCTGATTGTATATTTCTCGATCGGTGTTTCCATTCCTTGGGGATTTTTTTTTTTTTTGGGGGGGGGGGGGGGGAGGGTGGGGTGTTGTTAATATGCTTGAAGTTTCAACCAAGATGGGGTAGAGCCTTGAGAAACCAAAAGTTGTATCGCACTGAGCCCAAAAATCTGGATGCTCAGCTCTGGTTCATATGGTGCCAAAATTGACCAGTTGAAAATTGTGTTACTTGTAATGATTCAGCTGTTAGTATTGCTCAATAGAAAGTGAAACTATAGTATTTGTTTAATACTTTGAGCCTGTTTAGATTTAATTTTTTTAGGCTCCAGAAGTTTTCATAGTTCGAATGTATTTTTCTTCTGAATCCAGATATCTTGAAAGTTTTTGAAGTATTATCTAATATGCCCATTGTACAGGATATGAATATTCGTGAAGCACTGCTGAGGGCTGAGAAATCATTGAAGTTGAGCCAACGAAAGGACTGGTACAAGATTTTGGGAGTTTCAAAGACTGCAGCCATCTCGGAGATTAAAAAGGCGTACAAGAAGCTGGCTTTGCAGTGGCACCCTGATAAAAATGTTGACAATAGAGAAGAAGCAGAGGCCAAATTCCGAGACATAGCTGCTGCATATGAGGTTTGTTTTAATTAGTTTTTTTCTTTATTTTTCCTATTTTTGTTCTCGCACACATGCTTTTTGGCTACCCAAGCTGTAAATGTATTTTCTTTGTTTACTTCACAAAATCTTCTTTGATTATTGGACGATTGTGCCAATCTACTAATGCAACTGCTTGTATTTAGACTCGTAATCCCTGTGAGCCAAAAAATTGTGGCCACGACCCATCATATGCATAGTCTTTCTTTAAGTGAACTAAACTTTTACTAGTTATTTGATTTCAGCCACACTATTCCTGATCAGCTGATCTGCGCTCCTGTGGCTATTATTCTTTTTCACCATTGTTCATAATAAATTTTGTCGTGTGTTCAATTACGCAACCTGAGCATGTACCTAATATTTTCAACATTTTTACAATTTCTAGAACTGTTGCTTCCTTTGGAGAATTCCACTGATTGCCAAATCTCATGCCTTGCTGTTCTTTACAGGTTCTTGGAGATGAAGAAAAACGTACAAGATATGACAGAGGGGAAGACATTGAAGACATGGGAATGGGGGGTGGTGGTGGATTTAACCACCCTTTTGGTGGTGGGGGACAGCAATTCACATTTCACTTTGAAGGCGGCTTTCCTGGTGGCGGATTTGGTGGATTTCAGTTTTGACCAAATCAAGCATGGAGATTATAGATTTGTTGGCTTCACAAAACGGGTTGTGAAGTGCTGCTGTTTTCTGGAGTAGCAGAACACCTACCTATTCGACTGACAGGTTCATGGTGCTTCAATATCCTAGGCCATTACTCGGATTCTTGTTGGAAGAAAAGAGTTGATTCCCTTGAGAAAGTTTTGGTTTGTTGAAAATCAAAAATCTTGGTAGGATTTGATTAAAAGTAGACCAGCACTCATTTGATAATGATTATATCACAAATTCCATGTACTTTTATGTAATCGGTTTTTCTGGGCTCCAACAGGCCAGGGAATCTGCTTGAGATAGATGAATTGATTTAATCTCAAATAACAAAGCAAATGAACATTGGTAGCATATACAGGAAACAGTTTTCTGGCATTTAACCATTCACAAGATCATGGTTGCATGAAGCATTATAACGAACATTGCAAATTTACTTTTCTCTCATGGAATCCAGTGTCTTTAGATCTTTTGATGATGAGGTATCTGTTAGAATTTGGTATTTGTCTATCTTCTCTCTGATTTTGGAAGTAGAGGATGAATTTGATCTCCGATTACTCCAAGTCTACTTGGTCAAATGCCAAAATATTGATAGAAACCCAGAATTGCATCAATGAAAAACCTAGGCCAACCAGCGAAATCATGCAAAATTGGCAATTGCTGATTCTGGCCGAGTATCAAAAGAAATTTTCGCAAGTTCTTTATAATATTGGACAGGCCGTGTAGTGTTTTGTGCAACATGAAGAGAACAACATCCATCATTGTAGCTTCCACGAATAGCCAAACCATGGAGAGAGAGAGAGAGAGAGAGAGAGAGAGAGAGAGCAGTGGTATAAAACAAGACATGAGAGAAAGAAACAGATGAGAATTAGAAAAGGCTGATCAAAGGGACATGAAACAGCAGGATGTTGAAGGTATTGCCCCATGATGGAATGCGGAAGCTGGCAGCAATCTTAGCTAGATGATGAGCGCCTTTAAGATCTTGATCTTGCAATCATCATCAACCAGCTCCCTAACTTAAAGACAAAAAGAAAATACTGCAATGACCGAACCTACCAGGGAAACTGCATTGAGTGCATGTTGAATCACCAGCACTGCACCAGAAGATCTCGAAAGAGGCGGAGCCGCAACCTTCTCTGGCTTGGATGGTGCAGGAGCCGGAGATGGAGGGCCGTAAAAACGTAACGGAACGAGAACCTGGTCCACCTGATACACCGCTAGCTGGTTATCGGTATATATTGTGCTGGAAACTGTCGTGTTGACGACACCGGTTGATATGTTCACCTGATTCTCTGACGTGGTTACGTTTAGCGGGAACCCACCGTCTGTATTATCGCCGGCCTGAGTGTTCAACGGGTTGGTCGTGGTTTGGAACTCCGAGAAGGAAATGAAAGAAGGGATAACGTGGAACTGTATCAGCTGAATCCGTTGCAGATCAGTGAGCGAGTTCAGATTCACTGATCGGAGGGTGGAAAAGGCATCATCAGTCGGCGCAAAGATGGTCATTTGATTTGAGTTGTTAAGCTGTGTGTAAATTTGGCTGTCCATCTTGGTGCGCCTTAGAAGCCGAATTAAGGTGGTGAAGTTACCGGCCTTGTCAAGGATTGCGGTGATGTTGGGTGGGCCTGCTGGTGCTGGAGCTGGTGCCGGGGATTGAGCAAAGACTTGGGGGCAGTGGAGGATGAAGATGATCAGTAGAAGAGGTAACGGTAAGAAAGGCTGCTTCAACATTTTTCCAAAAAGCTAGTGTTTTGGAGTGAGAATGAAGAAGAGTTCTATAGGTTATGGTGCTAGGGAATTGGGATTTTATTGAGTAGGGTGAGATGGGAAGTGAGTGTGAAGTTAGGTGGAAGGACATATTTTTTGGTGGCAAGAGAACATTTATCTCCTGGCATTATTGGTAAGGTAGAGAGAGAGAGAGAGAGAGAGAGAGAGAGAGAGAGAGAGAGAGAGAGAGACGTCAGACGAAGGGTGTCCGAACTGATTAATCCTACATGACTTGCTGTTTTAAGGCTTACCGCAACATAGAATTTGGAGGTTACATAGCAATAAGTAAGATGTCATGTTAAATGGTTTTCAATGCTTATCTAAGAAGCAGTGAAAGAGAGATGCTACATTGGGGAAACACTACTTACAGAGAGTTAGGACATCAAATATATACAAGCACATCACAAGATCCACAGTCCAATCTTTATGAAAAAAATATGTTCCTAATTTATAGATACTGAAACAATTTGAATCGTGTCCAATGAAGCAAGTCTCCGAGTCACCAATATTGACATGGCTAATTGAAAAGCTTTTTAGATCTTTCATTCAGGAGAATCAGGACATTGAAGGAAGAAATTAGAGAACAAATTTCCCCTGATAAGTTCTCTCTCTCTCTCTTACCTTACCAAGATAGCTAGGAAATGAATGTTCTCTTGCCACCTGAAAATACACCCTCTTTACCTAACTTATACTCACTTCCCATCTCACCCCAACCCATTAAAAACCCAATTCCGTTGCAGGATGCAGCACAACACACACAACTCCTCTTCATTTCCACTGCAAATTAAGCACTAGTTCAGCCCATACTACAAAAAGTTTCACAAAAATGTCGAAGCAGCAGCTTCTCTCATCCTTGCCACTTCTACTAATCTTCCTCTGCTGCCCCACAGTTTTTGCTCAGTCTCCAGCACAATCCCCAGCAGCTCCAGTTGCCCAGTCTCCAGCACAGCCTCCAATTCCTCAGCCACCAATTCCTCAGCCTCCACCACTAGTCCCAGTCACTCAGCCTCCGGCATCAGGTCCGGCACCGCCAGGTCCCCCCAACATCACCGCAATCCTCGACAAGGCCGGCCACTTCAACACATTAATCCGGCTACTAAAAAGCACCCAAATGGATAGCCAAATCTACACACAGCTCAACGATTCGAGCCAAAGCCTAACCGTATTTGCCCCAACCGATAACGCCTTTGGTAACCTCTCAACAGGTACTCTCAACTCATTCTCCGACCAGCAAAAGGTCCAGCTCATAAAATTCCATCTCATCTCTTCTTTCCTTTCCATTCCCGCCTTCCAAACGTTGAGCAACCCGATGAGCACAGAGGCCGGTAGTAGCGTGCAGTACCCGCTAAATGTGACCTTGACAGGGAGTCAGGTGAATTTAACAACTGGGATTGTTAATACGACGCTTTCCGGCACAGTTTATTCCGATAACCAGCTGGCGGTTTATCGGGTGGACCAGGTGCTTCTTCCGCAATACTTTTTTGTAACTCCATCGCCGTCTCCTGCACCATCGACGACGCCGGAGAAGAAGACTCCATCGCCTTCGGGGTCTTTGGATTCTACTAGTACTGATACTACTTCGGTTAAACCTTCTGGTGCAATAAGGGTGATTCATCATGCACTAGATGCAGTGTCCTTTGCAGGTTTTCTTATTGCTGCATTGCTTTTTTGTGTTTGAGTTGAGAAGAGAGCTGGTTGGTGTTGATCGTGTTTTATGTACCACTGCTGTTATGTTTTCAATTAAATAAATTCTTTTGAATAATCTCCCTCTTTCTCTCTCTCACTTGGTTACTGAATGGTTCTAGAGCAAGCTCCTATGGATAGTGGTCAAGTCAGAAAATTAATCTAGGGAGACAACTATTAATCACAATTAAATTTTTTTTTCTTCTTTTTCAATCAGCATTTGGACATTTTATTTCATATTTATATACAATCTATATTAACTTTTATTAATAGATAAATGAGTCTTTAGAGCAAAATAATTATTTAAAGTGGAAATTTATAAATTATTGGTAAAAATAGAATTTTTCTAAAATTTGAGGGGGGCAAATTGAAAATTATTTATAAGATTGAGAACAAAGGTAGGTGACTTCTCAAAATTTGAGTGGTAAATGAAAATTTATTTCTAAAATCATTGATTAAAATAGGACTTTTCAAAATCTTGGGAAAGCATTTAGAAATTTTTAAGGGGTAAAACTGAAAATTATTTTTTAAAGTATAGGTAAAATTAAAAATTTTGAAAGTTGAGGGGGGCAATGCCCCTCTGGGTGAGAACTGCCTCCCTGCCCTTGCCTACGGAAATGGAAAATGCAAATTTTACTTACTGATCTCCATGTATAACTAAGAAAATTGTTCAATTGTGCATGATTCTCTTAGGAGACATCAAATCTGCCAAGGGAATTTTTCTCAGATCTCCGCTGGAATAATTTTCAAATAATTTAACATTAGCCATTACCAAGTTAGTGGCATACACAAATTTTACGATTAGCAAGACTCAGGTTTGAGCCCACTTTGGTGTGTGCCTTTTGCTTGATTCTGTTTGTGATTTTCCTCGAGGATCCATTTAGAGCTTGGTAACTCTGGCAAGATTTGGATTCTCGACTTGATTGGAAGCTTGATTTCTGGTGGGATTTTGTGCGAGTCCTAGAGATAATTTTGTATGTGCCCATATTTTTGTTGTTCCATAAATTTTGGACCTAAACTTGGGCCCTGAGTTTTCATTATCTGGAGACATCTTGTGTACTAATTTTTCTCTTTCTTTTTTCTTTTTTTTTTGGTGCTATCGGATTTGTTGTATGGTTTTTTCCTCTTAATTGGAGGGTTTGTCACATAAGTTTGGTGTCTTGCCTGATCGCCTGTTATTCTTATTTTTATTTGCTTGGTTAATTAGTTTTATTGGGTATTTACAAACAGAAAAATTATGCAAAATTTTGTACCTAATGGTTGATTTATGGACTTTCCCCTCGAGCCAAAACACCCATCAACACAACTTTGAATGGTAAAAATGCTATCATGTCATTTTCATCGTGTTTTCTATATGCTTTTTTGTGAAATTATAATTTTCATGATCTATTCTAATATAATAAAGTCAGCACCCTGTAAGCTATGTAACTTTTTCTTAGGTCAAAATTGTCGTTTTAAAATTCTTTTATTACCATTCAAATATTTTTGACATTTTCTAACCATGAGGGCAAATATGAAATTTTACACTTCCTACATGTTGATGCCAATTGTAACTGCTTGAGTTATAAATTTAAGGATAAATTATTTTTTTTACCTTTGCATTTTATACCGAATTTTATTTTAGGACCTGCACTTTTAACTATAACAATTAAGTTCTTGTACTTTTAATTTATTGCAATATCAAATTCTCGTAAGTTTTCGTTTGTGCAATTGATGGCCAAAAGCCATACGTGTCTCACGTCGCCCTTCTTTAATGACAAAATATATATTTTTACCATTTGGCTCTCAAACACCCTCAGCCCTTCCCCAGATGAGATGATGGGGGGGCAATTTTGTAATCATAATTTCGTTTTATATGTAGAATAACTTGATTTTTAGAGGTTTTAAGAGAGATTAGTGAGAAATAAGGGCGTTTGGCACCAAAATGATGTGAAAATGCATTTTTAAAGTTTGAAAAAAGGACACGTGAAGTGCATAGGGCTTTTGGTTGTCAATTGTATAAACAGAAACTTAAGGAAGGGTGACATTGCAACCAATTAAAAGTTACATAGGCTTAATTGTTACAATTAAAAGTATAAGTCCTGAAAAAAATTTAGTGTAAATGTAAGGGCCCAAAGTATTTTTTTATCCTAAATTTAAAGCATAACCCAATATTGCTCCGAATTTGAACAACCAAAGGAGTGTTTCATGGGGAAAATTATGAAATGCCAAATCGAAGTGTGCTTCATTAGAGAAATTAAAGAAATAACTAATCAACTAAGTTCATATCATAGTGTGCTTTAAGGTACGTCAATTACAGGTACAACTCCCTTACTCTCTCTCCCTCTCATCAAACTCTCTCTGTATTTCTGGCATATTTGATATTTAAAAAATGAGATCTATTTTTTATTTGCTTATCAGTAACGAATTAGAAAACTATCATCTCCAATTATTTTCGATCCATATTTTTCACTTTTATCTCATATTTTTCAGTTATTATAAGCTTGTTGGACTCTACAACTTCCTTCCCCTTAACAAATTAGAAAGGACAAATTATAGTAATGGCCCTTGTAATTTCACCTTGATTTTATTTTGGTCCCTATTGTTTCAATTGCAACAAATTTGCCTTTCAATTTAAAAAAACCTACTTGTAAGTGGGATTTTTAAGAGGGTCTGGCCGATCACTCAAGCTAGTATTAATGAGCTAAACTTGTTGCAAGAAGAATAGAGAGGTTAAAATAGGTCGACCCTCTTTGGGCCGATCACACTCTGACAATTAAGTTAGCAGGCTTAATCGAGAATTGAATAGATAAAAGTAGTGTATATTTGGAGTTAATTGTCCATACCTTACTCTTGAGGGTTTTAGTATTTATAGTGTGATCGATAGAGTGTTTTGCCCTTGGTCTACTAAAAGATCATCATGACATGCTATGTAGACTTTATCATTTGCCGCCGACTAACCGAATGCAGGTCCTGCCCTACCGTCGCACCAAAATCTGGCTGATTGGACGTGTAGGTCGACGTCACGTGGGGAGCCACTCCCGCATTTAATGCAATCGACTCTGCATTTAATACTTTGAGACTGCTAGCGGTTTGGGCTTATTTTTTGCGGTTTTGGGTCTTGGTCAGCATTAGGTTGGCACACTGGGCCAGACCGTCCTTTAGTATTAATTTAGGTCGCCTCGCAGCCCAGCTTCAACTTATGTTGATTGGGCCTAACTAGATGGATTGGGCCGTAAACATTTAACCCACAATTGCCCTCAGCCTTTGCGTCGTTTTGAATTCGAAACGGCCAGGGGCTGCATTGGGTCTTAATGGCACCCCTTCAAGTATATGGCCGTTTTTTCGGTTACCCGGGCATGCGGACGGCGGGAATTTAAAACTGTACTGATGGGATGCCGCTGAATCGACGACTGATGTGATCGTTCAATAGAGCCACATGATTGCTGCCGTTTTCCTGCGCACAAACCGACGACTCGCGTGTATATAAAAGGAAGAAGCCATTTTTGGTGAAAGGCACTCCGTTTTACTTCATCTCCTTATTTAGCATGTTCGTTCCCAATTTCAACTCCCACCACTGTAAGTCTTTCTAAGCCCGTATCTCTTTCGTGCTTCTCTTTGCTTACTTTCTCATTTTCGACAGTTGTTCCCTAATGGCATCTCGTCTTAGGAAAATGTTAGACGGTCCGGTGGCTATTGCTGCTTTTAGGGCTAGATACAAAATTCTTGACGAGATCGGCTTAAAGCTAATTGATCCCAGTGACCACTGTATGGGGGAAACTGAGAAGGGGGTGCCTTTTCTGATCATTGCGAGCCTTAGGTTTCCCCTGCATCCCTTCCTCCATAATTTCATTGTCAAAAAGAAGGTGTCACCCTCCCAACTATCATCAAACGTATATAGAATCATTTTTGGTATGCTCGAGATTAATCGGCACCTAGGTGTGAACCTGGGGCTAGCCGAACTTGAATACTGTTATAAACTCTGTAAGGTTGGGTGGAGTTCCAAAGTTTACCTTCAAGCTGTAGAGCAATCCAAGGAATTAGTGAAGTGTCTACCCTCCTCTGAGAAGGGCGTTGACGATGTTAGGGTTTGGGTAACCGCCTTGGGAGTTCGGCGACCTTCTTGAGGGTGAAAGACCGGTGATCCGATGCTTTAGAGTTCCCCTTGAGATAGGTTTGATGTCGATTTTTTGTCTTAAGTGCCTAATTCGGTTTTACTATGTTTTTGAATTTGGCGGTGGCTTTTTGCAGAAAAGAAGAAGCGGACAACGGCGTGAAACTGGCTTATTAACTCTACCGATTTGAAAAAGGTTCTTGACTTTCGTGAGGAAGGCAGATTGAGGGATGTTGCTCGGACCGCCCATATCCTGCTAAATTATCTCTCTGCTACTTGACGTTCACTGCCGACACGAAGATCCCACAGAGTGTCCTCGCAAGGTTGGTTAAGGAAGGTGCAAAGGGAGCTTTCGAGGAAATTCTAGTCGGGACTGCTGTTGAAAGAGCCCGCGCCCCTACGGGAGTAATAGTTGCAGTTCCTCCTCCGTCAGAGCCCGTTGTACACGAGGTCCGCTCCGAATCAAACAGTTCGGCCTCCAGTTCATCACCGCTCACACTTCCAGACCGCCGAGTCAAACTAGTTCGGAGAGGCTAAGAATCCACCCTGTCTCCAGATGAAGACAACATAAATTTGAGGGAGATGATGTTTGCCATTATGGGAAAACCTATGAAGATGACTGCCACGACCTCTGCTGATCCTTTGCCCATCGCCCTAGCCGAGAATGTTACCTTTCTGCAAAAAAAGCCAGTCACCAAGCAGCAGAAGAAAAAGGCGCTTGAGATTGCTGCACCACCGCCTGCTCCCAAGAAACCAAAAGTCGGCACAGGCAAACCTGCAGTGGAGGAAGTTGGAGAGGTGGTGACTCTTACGCCAGACATTTTGGGCCGACCTCTGACGACGGCCGATTTGATGATTGACCAAGCAGAGGTTGCTTTCGGTGTTATCAAGAGCGTCTTGTAGAAGAAGGACGCCGCCAAGTTGAACGAGGCAAGCGATGTTGGCATCTTCATGGGGACCTTCCATGACTCTCTTTTGGTAAGTCAGCGTTAATTTAGCAACTTGCTATTAGTTATCACAACGTGTTATTCTAACGCAAGCTTTATTTTGATGTACGGTTGTCTGAACTCACTGGAGGCAATGAGCCGCTTCCAAAAACTTGTTAAGGAGCACGAACACCTTATAGAGGTGCATACTGGTTTGAAGAAAGAATGGATCGATGCTAACATAGATCGAACCACTTTTAGGAAGGAAGCTGAGCACGCCGTTGTCGAACTGTCATTGGTGAGGGTAGACTATGGGAAGAGAGACAGGGAGGCAACCGACCTCCAAAAACAGAACAATGTGCAGTCCGTGGAACTATACAAGGCTAAGTCGGAGATAGAAACTCTTCAAGCTGAAGTAGCTAAGTTGAAGACGGAAGAAGAGGCCATCATGAAGAGGGGTGAAGATAGGGCGGCCAAGGACCTGGCCATTCAGATGACGGATCTGAGTCATAACATCTTCCGAGAGGGCTGGAATGGTACCCTTATCTTTACAAATGTGGATAAGTCCTTTGATGTCTAGCGCTTGTGCCCTAACTACTTTGAGACTACTGAGGAGGGCGTTGTCGATCCAAAGAAAGTGATAGCCAATGCTGAGCATCGCAGACAACTTGCCTTGGAAGCTGCTGCTGAAATGAAGAAGACTACTATTGAATCATCTGAGGTTGCAGAAAAAGCCGAAGATAACTCGGCAGAGCCGTCTGTGCAGTTGAGGGAGAAGTTGGCCGAGGGGTTGAGTTGTAGTTTTCTCCTTTTGGATTTCTTTATGTAACCAACTCTTTTTTTTAAATTTAATAAAAGTCTTGCTTTGCCTCCGTCTCGGTATTACTTTCTCCCTGACAATCTTTAATGGATGTTCTGCTCTTTTTTATTGTTTAGAGTTTATTAAAGTTCGGTACCAGACCTGTGTTTGTAAATAAATTTTTGGCCTGTCCTAAATAGTCCAGGATCAGGACTAAGTTTAATTTGGATAGGTTTTTGTGACCTTCATTGGCCGACTTGTCCAACTTGGATAAGACCAAGATTTTACACTTGGTTTTTATGACCTTCATTGGTCGCGCTGTCCAACTTGGACAGGACCAAATTTTTATACTTGGTTTTTATGACATTCATTGGCCTTCCTGGCCAATTTGGGCAGGATTAAGTTTTTACACTTGGTTTTTAGTTTAGTCCTTTGGTATTTTGAGTAGATTTGCTTGAACAACTTCGTATTCTATTGATTTCACAAAGCTTTACACACTTGTTGAGTTGTTACATCATATGGGAGCCCACACTATTGGTACAACTTCTTCTTGTTGTTTGCATTCCAAGGTCAGGGCAGCTGTCTCCCATCTTCGATAGTTTTAGTCGGTATGCACCAACGCTGACCTGGGATGCCACTCGGTAGGGACCCTCCCAGTTGAGGCCGAGCTTGCCATCCACTGGGTTCTTTGTTGCCCCCAGTACTTTCCGTAACACTAAGTCCCCTAGAGCAAAATTTCTTGGACGAACTCGTTTATTGTAGGAACATCTTAACTACTGCTGATATCCGGTGAGTTTGATCAAGGCAGCTTTCCTATTTTCTGTGGCAAGATCTAGATCTTTGGCCAAAATTTGGTCGTTAAGTTCGATATTGAATACTGCCGATCTGATCATTGGTAGCCCTACCTCTAAGGGTATAACTGCTTCCACCATGTAGGCCAAAGAAAAGGGGGTTTGGTCGGTAGATTTTCTTGGGGTGGTTTATAGGACCACAGGACGCTAGGTAGTTCCTCCACCCATTTCCCTTTAGCCCTTTCCAGCCGCTTCTTAATCTTATTGAGCGTAGTCTTGTTTGAAATCTCAGCTTGCCCATTGCACTGTGGGTAGGCCGGTGTTGAATAATAATTTATGATCCTGAGTTCTTCACAGAATGACCTGAACATATTGCTATCAAATTGGGTACCGTTATCCGAGACAAGTGAATGAGGTATGCTGAACCTTATCACTATGTTTTTCCAGGTTCTTGGCATTGATCTCTTTGATGGTTGACAAAGGCTCCGCCTCCACCCATTTAGTGAAGTAATCTGTCACCACAATGAGGAACCTCTGATTCCCTAAAGCTCAGGGCAAAGGCCCGACTATGTCCAGTCCCCACTGGGCAAAAGGCCATAGACTGGTTATGGTTGTGAGATCCTTAGCAGGCTGATGTATGATTGGAGAGTACTTTTGACATTTTTCACACTTTAGAACATATTGGGCTGCGTCTTTTTGTATATAGGGCCACTAGTATCCTTGTGAGATAGCTCAGTGCGTTACAGATCTTCCACCGATGTGACTTCCACATATTCCTTCATGGATTTCAAATAGCATGCCCTGCACATTGTTTGGGTGGACACAGTGCAAGTAAGGACTTGTGAAAGACCGCCTGTAGAGTTCCTTGTTTGGTGATAGCCAGTATTTGAGAGCTGTGTGTTTGATTCGTCTAGCTTCATTTTTGTCCTTCAGTAGCTCATCTTTGCCAAGGTAGGAGATAATTGGGTCCATCTAGGACGGTCCCAACTGTTCAACAGCTAGAGCTTGTTCTTCCTCATGAAATATGCTTGGATTGGTTAAAGTCTCCACATTGATTGTTCTTTTTGACCCCGACTTTAGGGCTATTGCTAACGTCGCCAGAGCATTGGCATGAAAGTTGTTGTTTCGATTGATCTGGCGGAGCCTGTAACTGCCGAACTTGGTGAGCAACTCCTCAGCTTTTGCTAGGTATTGCATCATTTTGTCATTTTTTGCTGCGTATTCTCTCGTAATCTGGTTGACAACTAACAGGGAGTCCAAATAGATGACAATCTCAGCAATTTTCAGTTTGATGGCTCGGCGTAGTCCGGCAAGCAGTGCCTTATATTCAGATTTGTTGTTTGAGGCAGTGAACTCGAGCTTGATAGTTTGTTCAATGGCCAAACTGTCTGGTGTAATGAGCACTATGTCCAATCTTGCCCCCCGGTCATTGGATGCTCTGTTGACATGAAGTTTTCAATGATCAGCATTCTCCCAAAGGTCAGGGGGTAGGTCGTTGTGCTGTTGAGTATGAGGTTTTTGTGGGTTGGCCTCTGGTGGTAGTTCAACAGAAAATTCAGCAATAAAGTCAGCAAGCACCTGACCTTTCACTGCCGATCTTAGGTGGTACTTGAGGTTAAATTCTTTCAATTCCACAGCCCATTTTGCTAATCTTCTAGAGAAGTTGGCCCTTCTGAGGAGTGGTTTGAGTTGATGGTCCATGAGGACGTTGATGGTATGCATTCTGAAGTAGTGCGCCAATTTGTGAAATGCAACTACCAATGCAAGGGCTAATTTTTCAAGTGGTAAGTACTTACTTTCTGCCCCCAAGAGAGTTTTACTAACATAATAGACAGACAGTTGTTGCCGATCTTGTTGGCGGAGTAGAACGGCACTGACTGTATACTCTAACACTATGAGGTAGAGAAAGAGTTCTTCATACTTGAGGGGGGTGAAAAGTTAGGGTGGCTGGGTTAAGTATTTCTTTAAATCATTGAGGGCTTGGTCACATTCTGGAGTCCATAGGAAATGTTCACGTTTTTTGAGAAGCTGAAAGAATGGTCGGCAATTGTTTGAAGATCGGCTAATGAACCTGTTGAGTGCCACTGCCATTCCAGTCAACTTTTGCACCTCTTTAGCATTCTTCGGGGCCTGAACGCCCTGGATTGCACTGATTTGTTGCGTATCCACTTCGATGCCCCGATGAGTGACCAGGAACCTTAGGAACTTCCCTGAACTGACTCCGAACACGCATTTAGAGGCTTTCAACCTCATCTTGTACTGCTTCAGGATACTGAATACTCCTTTCAGATAATCCAAATGGGAGCTGCTGACTTTGCTTTTCACCACTATATCGTCGATGTAGACCTCCACAGTGCTACCGATATGGTCTTTGAATATCTTGGTAGCCAATCGTTGGTAGGTAGCCCAGCGTTCTTCAGACCAAAGGACATTACTTTGTAGCAAAATATACCTCTTGGAGTGATGAAGGCCGTCTTCTTTTGATCATCTAGATGGAGGGGAATCTGATGATACCCCCGGTAAGCGTCCAAGAAGCTCATCTTCCTGAAATCGACTATTGCATCTACGAGCTGATCGATTTTGGGGAGGGGAAATGGGTTCTTAGGGCATGCTTTGTTCAGATCAGTGAAATCAACACAGACCCTCCATTTACCATCCTTCTTTTTCACCACCATTGTGTTCGAAAGCTAGCTTGGGTAGTGGACTTCCCGAATTGCCCCAGCTTCCAAAAGCTTTTTGGTTTCTTCAATAACGGCGTCCACATGCTGTGTTGCCGCCCTCCTCCCTTTTTGAACCACAGGTCGGCATTTTGGGTCGACGGTCAACTTGTAGCAGGCAACCTCGACATCAATCCCTAGAATATTGTAAGGAGTCCAGGCGAACACCTTAAGGTAATTTGTTAGTAACTTGATTAGAGAATTCTCCTCAATTTTGGACAAGGATGTGACGATGACGAAGTACTTATCATCCTGCCGGTCGATGCATATATTTTTTGGTTCTTCCATAGTTTTATTCTCTGGCGTCGGCCCCACGTCGTTGATAGTAGGGGTGTCCTCGTGCAGCTCCATCTTTTGCACCTTTTTAGCATTTATCTTCATGGCGCATGCCGTCAAGAAACACTGTTTGGCGGCCACTTGGTCTCCTCTTATTTCTCCTACTCCACTGGGGGTTGGGACTCTGATCAGCTAATGGTAGGATGATGGTATAGCTTTCATAAGGTGCAACCAGGTACGTCCCATGATCGCATTGTAGGGGGAAGGCACATTGACTACTGTAAGCACCCCATTTTTGCCCGTTCGGTAATCTCTGACTCGACCGAGTTCAGTTTTCAAACACCACAGTACATGCAAGCTCAAGATGAGCCCTCCAATCTCCAATTTAGCTAACTGGTCGCTTCTCGGGCCCACAAGGACCCGCTGGAGCCATAAGCACCATTATTCTAGGCAGCTTTCCGGACCTGGCGGTCTCGAAAACCAACGCCATCCAGGTAGCTTTCTGTGATCTAGCGATCTCGGGGACCAACACCTTATCAAATTCCAGACGATTCACTTCTGGCACCTGCTAGCCTGCCAATGTAGAATGTTCGTCACTTGGTAGTTCTTCGGGACCAAGCGTTCTTAGAGACTAACACCACCCTCACAGGTAGCTTTTTGAGGCCCGGCGTTCTCAGAAACCAACACCACCCTACAGGTAGCTCTCTTAGACCAAGCGTTCTTAGAGACCAACACTGCACAGGTAGTTTTCCGAGATTGGGTGGTCTCGGGAACCAACACCTAGGTCAACACCGGCGCTTGCTAGCCCGACTCGGTGAAAAATGACCAAACCTGCCCCTTGGGCCTGCAGACACGTTTTGAGAAAGCTCAAAATTTCTCAAAACGATAAGTCCACCTTTCTAAAATGTTATTAAACTGTTAGGCGTATTCCATACGTCATCTAGTCCCATTCCGGTCAACTCAGGTCAAAATGACCATTTTGCCCCTAATAATGCCCCAACACTGCGCGAACCTCACCGAGCGGTAAAAGACTCTTCCAAAACCATCCCTGAGCGACCCGACATGCTTAACTCAACACACCGAACCATTCTAGACCATTCTCAACCAAACTCAGTAACTCAACACGCCGAATGTGCCCTGAAACAACACCGGTCCTAGGTTACTGAATGCCGGATCTCATCATGAACCCCCATTTAACCTAAGGAAGACATCATGATGCTAAACACCCATGACTCAGAAATGCGAAAATCAGGGAATTCTCGAAAGTTTGTTCATAGATCTTTCAATTGATATAGCTCGATCGGATAGATCGCTTCCCAAAGCCCTTTATCGTACGTTACAAAAATTACAACTTCCAACAACCTCTGAAGCGTCTCGCAGACGCTCCACTTAGGTTGACTTTTCCACCAATTCCCTGATTGCAACGCACTGCTAGTAACTTGAGAAATGCGTGAATTAAGGAGTTTTCGAAAGTACTTTTAGAGTCCTTTCTATCGGTACAATCTGATCGAAGAGATCGCTTCTCGAAGGCCTTGATCATGTGATACGAAAACAACTACTTTCGAACACCCACGTAGCATATCATAGATGCTTCGTAAAGATGCCATTTTAAGCACATTTCCCGAGAAGATATCTCACACTTTCGAACACCATTCGAACTTTTAAAAAACAAGACAGTTCACCGGAAGGCCTATGAGAACATCCTGGGTGCAACCAATTCTCCCGAAACCTTCCCAGTTGGCTTAATTATTGAGGCAAAGTTTAAATGAACCTTTCCGGTGGCGGAGTGTATGCTATATGCGCCAAAATTTTGATTAATCGTTGAGATTCAACCAGTACAATGAGTGCCACGTGTCATTCTGGCAATGGAACAATACTGGCGCATGTGCAACATGCGCCAGGCCTGTTCCAGATTACCTATATTTACCAGCATCCCCCTTTGCATATTCCAACTCTGAAATTGATGCAAAGCTCTGCTGAAACTGCTACAGAATCTCGAATCTCCATACACATTCCACTCCTCCAACACTTAGGCTAGATTCCACCTCCCTTAAGGCCATACACTTCACTTATTTAGCCTCATACACCATTAAACACTCCCTTCCAGCCCTTCCAGCCTTCTTGAAGTCATTTAAGTGCAAGTCAAAGCATCTATTGAAGACTACAAGTGTGTTGAAAGCAAAATGTGGTATCTCTTTTACATTTTTGTCTTCCCCCCACTTTTCTCTTCTCCCTCTTAGCCTACTTAGGCTATTCTCTATTTTAATCCCCATCTTCAACCCCTTTATTCTTGCATGCTTAAGCCAAGAGGGCTCTTGGTTCATGCCTAGAGGAAAGCTAATGGGAACCACCGTGTAGGGGGATCTCTCACTAGCCTACTTTAAGATGGTATGGCCTAGGAGTCCCTTGATTATGTGGTGTAACATAAAAGTCTTGTATGTATTCATAACCCCTTGCATTTTGCTATCTTGATCATGTTTTGTGTGCTTGGCTTCATTTTCATGTTTATAACCATGTTATACCAAGCTTGCATTATTCCATGTCCATGCCATTTTCAAGTTCAATATTCCTCTCAAAATGGTTCTAAGAGTTGGCTCCTTAAAGTTTGGGATGAGACCTTAGAAATCATGCCTTAGAAAATCCCCACTAACCTCTAACTCACACCTTTGCATCCTTGCATTTTAATTTGCGTAAAAGTTGTTTTCAAGCTCTCTAATTTTCAAGGCTTCTATTCTCTCAAGTTTAGTGGTTGAAATGGCCCCATGGAACCTCCTCTTGAGTGGTCTCCCTTCTATATTGGCCATATGAGTACTAAATTGTTAGAATGGTTTCCTTCTTTTTTTATTCTTGCACACAAGTGGTTTCCAAACTCTTTGATTTCCAAGGTATCCATTCTCTCAAGTTTAGTGGTTGGAATGGCCCCATGGAATCCTCTCTTGAGTGGTTTCCCTTTATTTGGCCATAGGAACCCTCTCTTGTTAGAATGGTCTCCTTAAAAAATGGTTTTCATCATCCTTTTTCGAAAGTGGTTTTCAAAAATTCATTATCTCCATCTTTACATTAAAAATGGTGTTTCAAAAAGTTGTCATCATCATGTTGATTTTTTTTTTTGGATTTCATACACTTGTCAAGATAATGGTGATAATGGTCATAAGAAAACCTCTTTTGGAATGGTCTCCAATTACCAACTATATAAACTACATTATTGGCTAGAGTCAAAATTTTCATGGAAATGATCTTTAAAAAGGTTATCTATCATAGTCCATTGCATGACATGGTTTGTTTTTCAAAACCCTTTCCAAAAGTGCATCAAACAACCTTTCAAAATCATCTTTTAACTCAACCCTAGGTTAACTTGACCCTAGTTGTCTAATTTTAGGTTAACTTGACTCTAGTTGTCCAACCTTAGATTAACTTGACACTAGTTGTCCAACCCTAGGTTAACTTGACCCTAGTTGTCCAACCCTAATTATCCAATCCTAGGTTAACTTGACCCTAGTTATAATCTTAGGTTAACTTGACCTTGGTTATCTAACCCTAGGTTAACCTAACCCAAGTTAGTTAACCTTAGGTCACCCCTAGCCATAGGTCAACCCCAACCTAGGTTAGTATACTTCAAGGTTCCAACTCAAGGACCCCTTTTAAATGATCTCTCTCTTTGAAACTACTCTCATGACTCACTTTTTCAAAACCTCCTACCCTCTTGAGATTTCAAAAGCCAACCCCATAACCTCTTCAAATGTTTCCATATTCCATCTTCAAAGTATTTCCAAAAATGTTTTCAAGAACTTATAACCCTAAGGTGTCCCTACTCTTTCCATAGTTAGGGATTCCAAAGGAAGGTGATATATCAAAAACAATTTTTAAGGTTGTCCATGTTAGGGTTCCAAAGCCTTTAGGTATTTTCAAAAACCTCTTTCAAGAAGCTTTTCAACACTTCCAAACTTTATATCCAAGACCTTTGAAACAAGATCTCAAAACATTTTCAAAACTCTCTTGAGTTATCTCAAAGCCTTTCCAAAACTCCGTTGAGTTATTCTAAATACATTTCAAAACCCCTTTTCAAGAGTTCCAAAGTTCTATTTCAAAACACTCCACTACCCGATTTCGAATCAAAACTCTCAAGTTCTCTCTTTTCATAGACCTCAAAGTGTTTTCAAACTTTTTCAAAGATCATAAAGTGTCTTCAGACCTTTTCCAAGACCTCAATGTGTCTTCAAAACATTCCAAAGGCCCTAATGAGCCTATTTTCCATCGGGCTTTTACCCGAACTACGAATAACCTAATTCTTCCCAAATGAGATATGTAGGCAACCTAAAATAGTGTGGTCATAACTTCTACTTCAACTCCAATCCCCTTTTCAAAAAATTTCAATCAATTCAAAGTTCTCATTTCAAACTCCTTCAGAACTCCCACATTTTCAAATTTCTTCCAAAACTTGTATCATGCATCATTCATCCGAAAGGTGATGACTAAACCCCATTTTCAAAACTCTAAAGTGGATATTAAGTGGACAATGGTAACCGGTTATTCTAGTGAGTAAACAAAGAGTGATTAGATATGTAGGTACTGAAAGGGCGGGGTAGGGTGATAATCTTAGGATATCTTCCCTACACGTAACCAACCCCCCGGACCATAGATTTCTGTTTTTAAAAGACCAAAATGGAGTTATTTTTCAAAAGGGCTTAAATCTTTCCAAAGGTTGCCAAATAACCTATTTTCTTAAAAACTCCATCTTGAGGGAATTTTCAAAATCTTTTAAAAAAACCCTAAGTTTAATCTTTGGATTAACCCCTTAGTTTTAGGTGCTCTAACTCACCTTAATTAAGTTAGGTGGCGACTCCTATTTTTCTAAAAAGCCCTTAACCAAACTAATTTTCAATTCAAACCTAGTCGCACTTGCCCTTCTAGGAGGACGAGTTCTAGTGACAGAGTTTCGTGCTTGTATCTCCGAGCCGAAAGGACCTTGCACCCAAAAACTAGGGCGCGACAACTACCAGGAATTCTGCCTGCAATATAATTCCCCCGGCAGTCACAGGAATTGTTACCTTTCCCAAGGGCCAAACTGGGTTAGAGCTGAACCCGACCAACGGGTTGAGTGATGGCTAGAGGTCGGACTCTTTGAGCTCCAATTTTTTAAATAGGCTGTAATACATGACTTCAGAGGAAATTCCTTGGTTGATGAGCAATCTTCTCACGTTACAGTCTGCCATTCTCAATGTTATAATCAAGGCGTCATTATGAGGGGTCTGCACCCCCATGAGGTCTTCATCAGTAAAGGTTATGGACGCAGGGCTATTGCCGACCTTAACCTTTTTGCTGGCGGGTTGTATCTGCATTACTTCCCTCAAGTGTGCAGCCTTTTATATTTCGGCCCAGTATCTATTTGGGTCGATGGTTCCTGATTCAGCCGAACCGTGCAGCACATTGATTACTCAAACCAGTCTTACTTCAATCTCCTTCTGTGGGACATCTTCCATTCGTGGTTGCTCGGCTTTGCTCTTTGTCTTGTCCCGATTAATATACTGGTCGAGATGGCCAGCTTTTGCTAAATCTTCTAAGTGGCTCTTGAGATGCCGACATTATTCTATCTTATGCCCTTTCTCCCGGTGATAGGAGCAAAACCTCTTTTGGTCTCGAGATGCTAGGTCCCCTCTTAACTTTGGGGGCCATTTGAAAAAAGGGCTTGTCACGAATCTGGGGCAAGATTTTGTAGATGGGATCCTTAAAGACTGTATAGACCCCATCATTCACCTTCCTGCCCCGATTGTTGTCTTCTTGTCGAAGTTTCTTGGCTTCCTTCTTGTTCATCTTCTCGATGACTATGCCGACCCTTACTGAACTTGGCTAAGGCATATCGTCATCTAATCGGGTGTATCGCTTGATTCTGGACATCAAATCCTATATGGTGAAGGCCGGCTTCTTCATTAAGAATTGCCGCAAGCAGTGCTCCCTGGGCAGACCGATCTTGAATTGAATCACAGCCAGCTGCTTACTGTATTCGTCAATCTCGTTGTATGCCTCATCGTTCTCCCTCGTCCTTCTGCAAAGTTAGTAGGAAATCAAATTCCTTAGGTTGCATGCTATTAGCTATGAAGTAAATAATGAAAAGCTCGGCAAATTGTCTTCAATTTGACACCGACCTGGACGGCAACATGTTGAACCAGCGTAAGGCTACGTCCCCCAAGCTAGAGAAAAAGATTCGGCACATCAATGATTGGTATCCGTTCCGCAACGCCATCATTTGCTTGTAATGCCGAACATAACTGACTGGGTTAGCCTTTCCATCATATGGGGTGAACTTCAGTGGGGTGAACTTTCGAGGAGGCTGGTAGAACTCAATCTCTTCTGTGAACGGTGTGTACGCAATCTGGTCCAAGGCCTTTTTGATTAGGTCATGAGCTGTGTGGTCTTTGGTATGCTGCTTCTTATCCTCCAGCCTTTCATTGAACCATTTTTCCCAGTCTTTGTGTTACCGACCAACTTCCGCCCGTGCATCGTTCTGTGTAGTCTTGCTCCTTTTTGGGCGCCGATCTGATCTCCTGTCCTTGCAACGCTCGGTGCTAGAGGTGTAACTTCCTCTCATTCATGGTGCTAGAGCGTCCCTGCTCCTAGCGTCTCCATTTCCTGCAATTCTTTCACGGTTTGGGGACCTTTCCCTGCCACGCCTATCTCTTCTGAAGATTGCCTCTCTCATGACCCGAACCTGAGAGGTGAGGTAGGCAATCTCTTCACCGCGCCGCCAAATTTCCTTTTCAGCCGAAACGGAGCGTATCGTCGCTTGGGATGCGTCCATTGGAGGGTAAGGAGGCAAGATCCCGGTGGTGGTTTCTGTAGAAATTTTGCTCCCTAACATGGTCTGGGTTTCTCCATAATCCGTCTCGTGCTTCCTGGTGGCTCCTAGCAGGGGTCTGTATTTTCAACCTCATCATTCTGCTTCAGCGCCGATCAAGTGGGGTAGATTGGCAGTGCACCGAATTGGTGTGATCTTTGTTAGAGGAAGCCTCGTTGCCTCGCTCATTATGGTTCTCTCCTCTTCCTTTTTGATCTTTCGAACTCACGGTTATCTCAGCCTTCCCATAGACGGCGCCAATTGTAAGTGAAATTTTCGGGAAGGCTTGGCCAATCACTCAAGCCAGTATTAATGAACCCAAACTTGCTGCAAGAAGAACAGAGAGGTTAGAATGGGTAGACCTTCTTTGGGCTGATCACACTCCGACGATTAAGTTAGTAGGCTTAATCGAGAATTGAATAGATAAAAGTAGTGTATACTTGGAGTTAATTGTTCATACCTTGCTCTTGAGGGCTTCGGTATTTATAGTGTGATCGATGGAGTGTTTTGCCCTTGGTCTACCAGAAGATCATCAATATCTGCTGTGTAGACTTCATCATTTGACGCCGACTGACCGAATGCAGGTCCTGTCCTATCGTCGCACCAAAATTCTGCTGATCGGACATGCAGGTCGACGTCGCGTGGGGAGCCACTTGCACATTTAATGCGGGTCGACTCCGCATTTAATGCTCTGAGTTCGCTAGCGATTTGGGCTTATCTTTCGCGGTTTTGGGCCTTGGTTGGCATCAGATCGGCACACTGGGCTAGACCGTCCTTTAGTATTAATTTGGGCCGCCCTGCAACCCAGCTTCAACTTATGTTGATTGGGCCTAACCAGATGGGTTGGGCTGTGAACATTTAACCCACACTAAATCAGTTCAATTTTGGATGGCTATCTCAGAAACATACGGAAAGAGTGCACATGCAATCCGTGTGATGTTTTTTTTTGATAAAATGGTAAAATTATCATCTCTGTCTCGTATTAGATATCAAATTACAGTAATGATCCTTGTAGTTTCACTTTGGTTTTATTTCGATGTTTATTGTTTCAATTGCAAAAAAATTGTCCTTCAATTTAAAAAAAAACTTATGCAAACGGTCCATTCATCTTAGAAACAGACAGAAATAGTACACGTGTAATCCTCGTGACATCATCTCTATTTGTTTTCGAATTATATCTTTCACTTCTATCTCCTATTTTGCAGTTATTAAAAGCATGCTGGACTCTACAAGTTCCTCCCACAAGGTCGTTTGGTAAAATTTTTCGGTCTAATTTTTTTTTAGCTTATAAGCAAAAAGACTAATTTTTTTTGGCTTTTTTATTTTTTTTTGTTTATCTTTAGCTTATAAAAGTAAAAAAATAATTTTTTTTAAACTTTTTTACTTATAAATCAAAAAAATAAAACAAATAAAACTGTAACAAACAAGCCCTAACAAATTAGAAAACCATCATCTCCATTTGTCTTCTATCTATATCTTCCACTTCTATCCCCGACGTCGTTGGCTTTTTTTATCGTTACATGTATTTCTATATTTACGGGTTTCTTTTCTTTTTTGTTCTCTTATTATCATGTAATTAAAAATTTTGTTTTCTTATATACAGGCATTTGATTGGGGTTGAGGGTTGCTAATTCGAGGCGTGTACCTCAAGTGGTAGATTTTTCGTTTCTGTTTTGTTTTATTATTTTTGTTTTGACAGTTTTTGTGAAGATTTTGTAGTTGAAGAACTTATGATACACACGCAAACTTCTTTCCAAGAGCCGTGCTACCATCAACTGATGGTAGCAATTTTCTTTTTCCAATTCTAAATTAAGACTATGTGGTGTTTTCACTTCATACAATTGCTAAATGTTTCCAGTAAATAATTAGTAAATGTTTTTACTTCATAAAATTGCAGAGAGCTATGTGGTTTTTTGTGCAACATGAAGGGAATCATGCCCGCTGTTACAGCCTCCACGAATACCAAACCCAATTACTTTCAGTCTGCCTATGGTTTGGAGAGAGAGAGAGAGAGAGAGAGAGAGAGAGAGAGTATTCAAAAGAACTATTTTATTCAATTGAAAAACGTAACACCACTGGCACACACAACACAATCAACATCAACCAGCTCTCATCTCACCTCAACTCAAACTCAAAAAAATAATGCAGCAATAAGAAAACCTGCAAAGGACACTGCATCTAGTGCATGGTGAATCACCCTTATTGCACCAGAAGGTTTAAGCGAAGTAGTATCAGTACTAGTAGAATCCGAAGACCCCGAAGGAGATGGAGACTTCTTCTCCGGCGTCGTCGAAGGTGCAGGAGACGGCGATGGAGTTACAAAAAAGTATTGCGGAAGAAGCACCTGGTCCACCCGATAAACCGCCAGCTGGTTATCGGAATAAACTGTGCCGGAAAGTGTCGTATTAACAATCCCAGTAGTTAAATTCACCTGACTCCCTGTCAAGGTCACATTTAGCGGGTACTGAACGCTACTACCGGCCTCTGTGCTTATCGGGTTGCTCAACGTTTGGAAGGCGGGAATGGAAAGGAAAGAAGAGATGAGATGGAATTTTATGAGCTGGACCTTTTGCTGGTCGGAGAATGAGTTGAGAGTACCTGTTGAGAGGTTACCAAAGGCGTTATCGGTTGGGGCAAATACTGTTAGGCTTTGGCTCGAGTCGTTAAGCTGTGTGTAGAGTTGGCTATCCATTTGGGTGCTTTTCAGTAGCCGGATTAATGTGTTGAAGTGGCCGGCCTTGTCGAGGATTGCGGTGATGTTGGGGGGACCTGGCGGTGCCGGACCTGATGCCGGAGGCTGAGTGACTGGGACCAGTGGTGGAGGCTGAGGAATTGGTGGCTGAGGAATTGGAGGCTGTGCTGGAGACTGGGCAACTGGAGCTTGTGGGGCTTGTGCTGGAGACTGAGCAAAAGCTGTGGGGCAGCAGAGGAAGATTAGTAGAAGTGGCAAGGATGAGAGGAGCTGCTGCTTCGACATTTTTGTGGAACTTTCTGTAGTATGGGCTGAACTAGTGCTTAAATTGCAGTGGAAATGAAGAAGAGTTGTGTGTGTTGTGCTGCATCCTGCAAGGGAATTGGGTTTTTATGGAGTTCGGGTGAGATGGGAAGTGAGTATAAGTTAGGTAAAGAGGATTTATTTTCAGGTGGCAAGAGAACATTCATATCCTAGCTATCTTGCTAAGGTAGAGAGAGAGAGAGAGAGAGAGAGAGAGAGAGAGAGAGAGAGAGAGAGAGAGAGATGGGGTGTTGATGGTGCTGAACCAACTAGTGATTTGCTTAGCAATGGGGGGGAAAGACAGCAGAGTGAGTGATTGAAGTTTTTGTGGGTATCATTGAATTATCTTCATTTTGCTTGGTTCTTGGGACAGCCTTGTGAAGAAATCTTCTTCTTCAAATTTTTTATACAAGTAGCAGATCAATTTAATGATGACCAATTCGACATTATGGTATTAACAGTTAGCTTTAATATTAGCAATTGTATTTAACAGTTGCCTTTTGATTTCTGGAACATACATATATTTCTTTTTCGTAAGATTGGATTGTGGATCTTGTGAGATGTGCTTGTATGCATTTGATGTCCTAACACAAAACACCACTTCTGAGATCTCTCTCACAGCTGCTTAGATAAGCACTGGAAACCATTTAACTGACAACCTCCAAAGTCCATGTTGCGTTGACAGAAAAAAAAAAAAAACAAAAAAAAACCCCAAGCTATGCAGGATTAGTCAGATTGGACACTTCTTTCATCTGATTACAGCATAAGCTCAGAAGGGAAATATTTTTATGTTATTTTCAAGTTGAGTACGTATGTAATGTAATGCTATGTCTCACTTCATTTCTTTACACTCCGTGGGACCCACATTTATTAGTACACGTGGGACCCACTCTTGTCTAAAGAGTGAGTGAAAAAATTGTTTAATATTTTTTTAATTGTAATGTTAATTGTGAATTATTAAAACTAACATTCTAGGAAACCGGCCCACTCAAAATTAACACTTGATCTTCAGAAATACTACAAAAACCAAACTGGTGCACAAGAAATTTGGAAGTCCTTGCTCTCCAAATCCCACATTAGGAAAAATTTAAAGGCATATTGATAAGCACAGAACGAGGAATTTTGATGAGGGGGTCATGAAAGAGGTCAATGTAATTTTTTTAAAATTTTTATAAAGGGATTAAAGATAAAATTTCTTGAATTTTGAAAGCTCAATATAATTTTTTTTTTGTATGTTAGGCAAAAAAATTCTTGAATTTCGGAATGTTAAAGTAAAATTTTTTGAATTGCGTTGGGGGCTATGGTAAAAAAATTCTTGAATTTTGGAAGTTAAAAAAAATTATATAATTTTAAGGGTCAATATACACATTCTTATGTAAAGTTTTAAAAATATAAAATACCTAAATAAAATTTGGTCAAAATAAGGGGCCATGCTCCAAACTCCTATGGTTTAGTTGTAGTTCTGTCCCTGCAAGTAGAGCCCAAAACTGTAATGGGCCTCGGGGCATTGCAGAAAACAAAGCCCTTCATGACTACTAGAGTTGTCAAAAACTGCAATATAAGGGCTCATCCAATATTAATAACTAAACAAAGCTCAAGTACAGCCTCAACCCCAAAACCAACTACCCATTTCCAACCAAAAAACGAATTACGAGAGAGAGAGAATATTAATAGGCTATTTTCATGGATCATTGTTGGAGGTGGTGTGCGGTGTAGGATGGCGGAGGTACCGTGGGACGGTGGTAGCATGGTGCAATGGAGGTGGAGATAGTGGCGGATTTAGAAATTTTGTGAAGGGAGGCCTAAGGTTGAAAAGAAAATTAGTGATACCATTTACCAACATTGTCACTTAAATTTAAATTCTATAGTATGAGACCCAACTTTTTCAAAGAATGTAAAAATGATAAATAAATGTCGTACTAAAAAATATAAGCGCTACTTTGTCACTAAATGAGACCCAACTTTTTTAAAGAATGTAAAAATAGTAAATGAATGTCGTACTAAAAAATATAAGCTCTACTTTCCCACTAATTTTTTTTTTTTTTTTTTTTTTTGTAGATTATAAGAGCAAGGCAAAATTACTTAAATTTTTGAGGGCCAATACAACTTTTTTATTATAAATATTCAAAGGAACAAAATGTCTGAGGAAAATTTTTAAAACTTTAAGAGGAGCCAATATACCTAATTTATCATAAATACTTTTCAAAATTTAGAGGGGCCAATATACTTAATTTATCATAAATACTCAAAACTATATAAGGTATAGAGTAATTTTTTAAAACTTAAGAGGGCCGTGGCCCCCGCCCGACCCCTTGGTGCGTCCCCCACTAGGTGGAGGAAAAGAGAGACTTGGGGAACAACATAAAGGAAGAATTAATGTTTTAGAGGGGAAAAAATTGAAAAAATGGAATTCAGCCCTTGTTTGAAAGCATTAGTAGTATGTTTAAAAGAGAATGCTAGCTTTAGTCAGACACTCATCACTAATGCTAATCGCTTGTCTAAGATGATTAGTATTAGTTGGTGAGTGACCGGCATTAGCAGGGATGAAATTAGGAATTCATATCAAGGGACCAAAAATACCTTTATAAAATAATTAAAAATATCATCAATTCAGTCTTAAATAATTTTTCATCTTGTTCCCAAGTTTTGTTTCAAGGACATTCATAGCCGAAAATGTACACTCCATAGCCGAAAATGCATGCTCCATAGTCGCAATAGATTTCAAAAGGATGAAAACAAGTCTAACCAATTTATAAAAAAAATAGAAGCCAATGTGTTTTCTACTAAATTTTACCTTATATCTTAATTAACTAGGTATTGATAAATATAAAACTTGAGTCACAAATACAAACAAATAAAAAAAAGCCTAAATAACAACCAAAATGGGCCACAATATGAATTGCATAAGATATTAAATATAATATTTTTAATATTAACGGGGCCATTTTGCTATGTTAAAACTTTTAGGCCTTAATTTGTACTACATCCAATGAAAATTTGTGACTGATCCTAGCATCCCTCGTGTATAACCGTGAATTACACAAAGGAATAATTTAAGGACTCTATTCCTTTACTAGAACCATTGGGACCAAAGAATTGGGTTCAATGTGATTGTTCATAAACTGTGGTTAATGCTGTGTTAGAAAAGAACTATACTACAGAAACAAGATATTTGTTACAAATGTGCAGGCATTCAAAGCCTTCTGATGTTCATTCTTAATACTTCGACTTTACAAAATTGAAAAAAAGATTTTGATTCTTAGTCCGTCATTTCGTGGGGGGCGTATTTTTATTGGGTGACAAGGATGATATTCAATACCTAACCATACTCGAACCTGAATGAAAGAAAAAATAAAATTTCTTTCAGATGTAGTTTTTTTTTAACCGACTTTAAGCTTTTGGTTAACAATTTTTTTTACTAATTTTTATTTGTTTATAATGTGCAATATCAAGTTATCAACTAGCTCTTAACATTAACATTACCATTGATAGTATGAAACATCAACTAGCTCTTTTTAGAGTAATTTTAGAACACCCTCATGACTAAGTATTTAAATTTTCATAAACTCCAAAATATGACACATTTAATTGTCAATTTGTATCAATCAACAGTTTTTGTTAGCAATTTAATAAGAAAGTAAATAAAAAATTATACTGTGACTTGCACATTTACACGAATATAATTTTATATCTAAATTGACATTGTCTTATAATAATAACTATCTTATTATTGAAATGACCCTTTGTTAGACAATTATTACAAAACAAAATTACAATAATAACTATCTTATTATTGAAATGACCCTTTGTTAGACAATTATTACAAAACAAAATGTCAATTTCGAAATGTCAAGGTAAACATTTTTGGTTCTTGCTGGTCCCTTTTTTCATTTTATGTGAAATAAGGGTTCAGCTTTGACTTTTGAATCTCAGGAAATTTTTAAATTTTTTCCTGGTTAGTGTGGGAGGTGGTAGGTGAGTATGCTGGTGGATTGTCTTTGGAAAGTATGGAAGTCACTGACCTGGCGTGGGATCTCCAAAGAGTGAAATGGTGAGAGGTGAGACAATCTAGAGTAGGAGAGAGAGAGAGAAAGCTCTTTAAGTCCTGGAAATGGAAAACCAGAGCTGTAAGGTCTCATGCAAAGAATGAATACTAATTAACAGTATATTCTTGCACACGTGGAGGATCCCCTATTTATAGGAAGATTGAACCACGGAGGTCAGCTCACCCAGTCATGTGTAAATAAGGACAAAAGAGACAGATGGTCTCATGTCACAATTACTTCCTCAATCGACTTGTTTAACAAGCATAGCTGTCACTAACTACTTGAATTGTTAGACTATAAGAAGCACGGACACGTGTTTTGGATCTGACGTGGATACAACACACTGACATGTAAATTTTTAAAAAATAGAGAACACGACTTGGCGTGGACATAATAATATTATTTATATTTTTATGTTTTATATAATAAACATATATTTTTTTATTTGTTTTGTTTGCCGCACTCTCCCTCTTTTCTCCTTGTAAATAAGAGTCATAGTTCCCGCAAACCAAGAATCAAGTTAATTGTGTCCTAAAAGTGTCTCAAAAATGGACACATGTGCACGGAGAGTGTCTGGCATGTTTCTGGCTCGACAAAAATTAAAAAAAATTAGGACACGAGAGAGAGCGTATCCAACACAGGTACATCACTCTAACAGGCATGTCCATGCTTCCTAGGCGTCACTTTTGCCGATTGGAAATGCTCCCAAACAACTGCTTTTCTGATCGATAACTGCCAAAAACTACTCTTTCAATCATCCTCTTTAGTCTTAACTGCTTCCACTACTTGTTCATAGTTCAAAATGTGTCAAACAACTGATGACATCTTTATTTAGTCATGCGTCTGTTCCTTATTGGATCTGTTCAATTCTACAAAAAGGAATGTAGACACCATCATTTTTAGGAAGCTTTTACTGTCCTCTTATTGGTAATTTAGAATTCTCAACTCTTAATGAAGCTCTCTCTTATTTATCAAAAAAAAAAAAGAAAAAGAAAAAAAAAGGTTATTTTATTGGTTTTTACGTACATCTATAAGTGATACCTTGAATATTGTGTATGTGTTTTTTGTATTTAAAATGGAGATAGTGAGAACTCTGTGCAAGCAATTTGTATGGCATATACTGTGATCTACATGCATTAGTAAGTGATAACCTTTGTTCCTATGAAGGCATCAAGAACTATGTGGAAGAAGTTTATACATGGCTTCTTGTCTGATTAGGTAATCTGCTTGCTGTCAACAGTTGTTGTACAAGTATTGCTTGGGTTTCTAATGGGGATGGCGCTTTCGCAGTTGCGCATGCAGATGGAAATTTGTACGTGTATGAAAAGATAAGCCTGAAATACAACAGAAGCATTTTTCAGGGTCTTCTTGACATTTATTCTTCGAAGTTCTGTGAACAGACGTTTGTGCTTGATTATAATGTTTTTTCTTTTTTCAGAACAAAGATGGCTCTGGTGATCCTTCATTCCCAGTAATCAAGGATCAAACTCAATTTTCTGTCGCACATGCACGTTACAGTAACGTACTGGTTGAAGTGTACATGGTTCCCTAACTATTTTGGGTCTTCCTTAAATTTGTTTATTTCTTTTCATCTGGTATCGAGGATTTTTTTGTGAGAGAGTTTTAGACTCCGGTTTGGAATACTAAAACTTATTAAAAGAAAGCAAGAAGAAGAAATTATTATAAAATGAAGATACAACAATTGGATATCGACATGTGTCAATGAAAAAGCTTCCATTCGTTGCATCCTAACTATATCAGACAGAATTTGTGAACTTCAATGTCAAGAATGAACTGTATAATTAGAATAAATGTTTGGTGAAATAACATGTATCCTTACTCAGGTATTTTTTGTGAAATATTGGAAATTCTCCTGATGTCACAAACATAAGAATCGTTGTATTGAGTTGTCCTAAAATTGCACTCTCTTTTAGAGGCATTTGTATACTCAAGAGACATCTCAATACCTCACAGCGGCACCAGGACAGGAGATTTTAAAGGTCACAGTTTGTTTGGACCATATCAGTCTTATTGCCAATTGCAGGTTGGCCAAACTTTTCCATGTTCTATGGGAGCATTATTGACCAAGTAATGCATTGCTTTGAAGGAGTGATTTTTTTAATTCAAGTTGAAGGTGGCAAAGGACTAGAGCGAGGCCAAGGAGAACATGGGGTGTTGATATGAGAAAGGACAATTGCTTCAAATGAGTAAATGCATCATTTTACAGCTGGCTGCCGAAGATGTATCCATGCGGTTGATCCCAATTAGTTGGCTTTACAAATGGTTTTAGAAACCATCTCCATCAATCAAAATGAACTCATTAAAACATTATGTGCCAGTTTGATGCGTTTTAAATTTCAAGTACAAGTCAAATACAACCTGTAGTTTTTGTATTTAAAATGCTTTTCTCTGACAACAATAATCACTAGTTAGGAAATTTGGGCATATGTCTCCCATCTGACTCTTCAATGATGGTCTAAAAGTCGTGACATTTTTTACACTGACTTGCTTGAGTTCTATTATATGTCACTGCTCATTGATTGGACAAATCTTGTGCCTCGATGTATTTGTGCATCTGTACAGTCTATTTGAGGTTGCAACAATAAGGTAAACAGAAACCAACAAATGGATCGTCTCTATTTCAGAGAAATGTGAATATGCTTCCCGTCTCATCATGCATATTAAAGTAAATGCTAATTTCGGCCCCTCGGCAGGCGGGGGTGGGGGTAAGATTTAAGGGCTCAAGTGACTTGTGTCATATTAACTTGTGTTACGTTTTTAGTATTGACTAATTTCACAGATAAAGACACTTTACTTGTAATTTTGGTATAAGTTATTTTTCGGTCAAAAAGTCTAAGATTTAAGTTCAACTTGTCAGAGTACAAGCTGTCCAAACTATAGTACCAGTGTTTAAAGAACGTAGAGTTGAA